>CP135582.1:3639076-3950568 GCA_032401905.1 Swietenia macrophylla
GATTCTGTTGCTGCGGTGAGTGGTAATTGGATATTTTTAGTGATTATTAATTTCCTCAAGACCATCGACCCTAAAAAAATTAGTTTCCAAATGAAATTAATTTTTTAAAGTAAAATTTGATTTTAAAAATTAAAAAATTAAAAAAATAAATTTATCTTCTTTGTAATATATAATATTAAATTAAATAATAATATAATATATTTTAAATAAATTACCATAGATCAATTTTTTTATAAATTATTTCTATTATCTTTCAATTATTAAATTTTTTATTTATATATTTTATTACTTTTATAATTTAATATTATTAATTTAAATTTTTAAAAAATTAAAATTATAAAATAAAAATAATTAATGAATAAAATATTTTATTTTAAAACTGAAGCCAAACCAAAACCAAATGGAACAGAAGAATAGGATATATTTTAATTTTACGTGAAATTAAAATCAACTCGATTTTGCACACCCCAGCGTTCAGTTGGCAAACAACCCATATGCAATGTCCACTCCCGCGGCCACCTGGCACTACGTTGGTGGACAACTGATCATTAAAAAAATCCTTGATGACTCCCCACAAGCAAGCAATTGGCAGATATATATATTTTTTTAGCTTAAAAGTTTATTCAAATCCAACCATTTTGTCATGAAATAAGGTAGCATAAAATCTGAACCTAACAATATAAAAATATTTTTATAATAATATTTTATATAAAAATAATTTTTATATAATCATAAAAAAATTTTATTTTTATTTTTATTAATTATAAATAAAAATAAATTATATATGTAATAAATTATAATTTTTTTATATCTCATCTAGAAGAATTTGTCTCTACATTATAATAATTATTTATACATTANAATTTTATTTTACACACCCCTGATCAAGGTGGAAATAATGCCTAGGCCCTCCCAGTTTTATCTTTCAGTATACTATATTTAAACTTCAACTAAAACTATCCATTTCGTTGCTCACATTTAACCCAAGGCTCGTACATTCTTCTTCTTCCATTGAAAACAATGTTGATGCCAAAATTTTGACAAGCATATAACTTATGAATACCAAAATTGAGATCAACAGACAAGATTTATATCTAAGTGGGGAACGTAATGAAAACCCTTCCAGATACAAATGTTTTATGCTCGTAAGCTAAAGGGACAATGTGTTTATTCAACACATATTCGTAAGAAAAGATAGAACAAACCCCCAAGGAAACTAAAAGCTAAGTGAAGGAAACAGTCGTTACAATGAAGAATCTTAAAAACCAAAAATGGCACTGCATATGACGATTATGTTTTCTCTCTCAAGTGTCCACCTCGGTAACCTAGAAAATCACCTCTACCAAGGTGGAGGTCATCGTCGTGAACATTCCAACGGTCAAATCAGGTTAATGAGAAAGAAAATCAGGAGAAAATTGCGCAGAGTGTTTGTTAATAAAGAGAATCAAACCCTTTTTACCTAAGATCATCCTCTCAATTCGTAGGCAATAGGAGAGAGAAACTATGTTGTAACATCGTTCACGTGTCAGGCTGCTATACATACTAATAAGGTTTATTGCAACCTTACACGTTGTGTCTCATGCTTCCACTGCCGTGTCGCCCTCTCCTTCTCCAAAGACCTTAATTTCAACACAGGCAAATGTTATTCATTGATTAACAAATATAGGTACAGAAGGAGGCTGCCATCACCTCTCAGCCTTCGGCGCCTGATTTCAATAAATGGGGCATCTTAGGCGCGAACAAAGTGTTGAGGGGGAACATGGTAGGTCCCCACTTCTGCTAGTAGCCACGACGGCTAGCACAGAACTTTCCTACTAAAGTCGCATGGATATTGTCATTGTCCTTCCTCGTATCTTGCATGGGCATATTCGTAGAAGGTTCATCCTTACCGAGTAAGGTTCCATTGACACATATAAGATCATAGCCATGGTAGAAATGAAACTCAAATGCCCCCCTCTCAGCTCAGACAACAAGAAAAGATACGGTTAGTTTTCTGTTTTTTTATCACTGAATAAAACATTCTATAATTTTGCCAGTAATTATCTTGCAGCAGCATATCATGCATGCAAGTCATTTTCTTGCAAAATTATGCCCTTGATATGAATTTCTAGCTCTTCAACTCAGTAAATTTTCAATCGATGTATAAAAAATATAATAAATTTAAAAAAAAAGTCACTAACAAGTTAAATTTGACATGCCATATCACAATTATGACAGTTAATTAAAAAAAATTTGTAAACATATTCTGTAACACTTTTTAAAAATATATTTTTAAAAGTACAAAAAACAATTAACAAATAAAATCCAAAACCAATAATACTCAACGCACCACTCACAGGCATCAAGTTTTAGTGCACGTGCGAAACAACTTTTTTCTTTTTTTAAAAAAATTATTTTTCGTATTATTTTCAAATATCTTTCCTGGCTGAGAAGCAATTGCTCAAGAATTTGCCACGTAAACAAGACAGACCCAAATGGCTGATTGCAGTTCGTCAGACTAAAGTATTCTTTACATTTGGAAACGCCTCGTGGCACGTAGCGGTTATCGGTGAACACGTTCTAGAATATCTCCTCCAGCAAAGCGAGAGATGATGATGATGAATCACGTGCCCCCGCACTCGCCTGCTCTCTACTAGCCTTAACTCTACGCTGAAAGGAACAGAAGGAAATGGAAGCGCTGAAAGAAAACGTCGTCATGTTTGAGGAGGAGGACGTGACTAGGCCGGGAAAGAGAAGCAAAAAGAAGAGAAAGCGCGAGAAAATGACCTTGGAAGATGTTGATGAACAAGAAGAAGAAGTATTGCAGGACCCACTGGAGGTTTTTGGTAGAGACATAATGTTGATGATACTTAGAAACCTCGACGCACGCAGCGTGGCACTATCTCTCCTTGTCTCCCGTGCCTGGCACGGTGTCGCTTCCAGCGAATCGCTTTGGACTTCGAAGGTTCCCTTCCTTCTTTATCTATTTCTGTTTGGTTTACGATTTGGATTGTATTTGAATCTGTGTTTGTTTAGTTTCATATTGTTTTAGTGTTTTCTATGGAGAATTTGAGATTTGGGTTTTTGGTATCTTAATGAGATTTTCCGTAATTTGGTTTTTGGTTTTGGGAAATGCAGTGGTTTTATAATGCAATTGTTTCTTTAATTTGGAGTTTAATTCATAATTTATATGCAGTTATTATTCGTCACTTTCCTGTTACTGCGTGGTGTTAAATTTTCTGTGTGAGGAGCTTAACCTGATTCTTGCAAAAGTCATCTACGGCAGCTACTGAGTAAGCTGATCTGTGTGTTCACTGTGTTTGGTTTCGGGGAAGAGTGTGTTACCTGGGAAACTGCAAATATCCGGAAATATGAAGTCCATGGCATTTTTAGTGTCTTTTCGACCAGATCCCAACTAGGTTTTATCAATTTCGGATCGCTGGACATAGATTTGAATTTCTTGGATGTTAATTGTAATTTGAATATAAGTGATACACACTCAACGTTATTCACATCATTAGGGATAGCATTACCAGGAATTGAGTACACCAAAAGCGATCTATCAAAGCCTGGGGTCACCTCTTATCGGGTTGCAAAATAGATAACCATACATTTGTTTGGTTTCTAAGAGAACTACTAATATTACTGTGTGAGTGAGATGGTAAGTAGCCATAACATAAATTATGCTAATGAATTTGATGTGGGGGTTGATGGAAAAGTCAACCTGCACAATCTTCAGATTCTATACAAGTGATCCTCTTGGTTTGGCTGTTACCAACTGTTAGTTCGATAGTGTTGTCTAGTCTACAATCCTTTGTTCTATACCAGAGGTTGTTGTCTTATTGTAGACTTTTGTTATCTGTTGATGTTGGAATTAACAAGGACCAACTCATTAACAAAATCTTTTTCATAGTTGAAATGTTTTTCATTTAGAGGAGGAGCCACCCAGAATATATTATGAATTAGAGGGGTAGTTGCAATTATGGAAGCTGTTCATGTCTCAATGATAATAGAGAGGATATGGATTCTAGAATAAGGCAACAATCAATCTAGAATATAGCTTGCAGATTTCCCCAACCAACCAACACGCCAGTAAAAGGGCTGACAGGATACAGAGACAGAAAGAGAGGGATGACTTACTGTCTTCGGTTCAATCATGTAGATTCTAGAAGGTAGCTAGCTGGCCCTTCTTGTAGTTTGACAATGACTGCAGGCCTTTTAGTTTTAGGTGACTTTAGATTTTGTGTTAATTTATGCTTTTAATGTCGTTCTTGAGATGACTTTGAAATCTTGTCCAAGTGTTCATCCACAAGATACCCACTGAAGCAGAGTTTTACGTGCCTTGTCTTGGAGACTGAAAATTCCCATATTACTTCATTGAGCATCTTTTGGTCAGTTTTGCACCATGAATGTAAAGGTGTGGTGTGATGCTTTTTGGGCTTCGAGTGCCTTATTTGCTTTCTTTGTTCTGACTGCATATTTTTCTGAATTTTTTCTGGTTCAACTTCAATTATTTTTCCTTCATTAATTGAAGTTTAACTGGAAGACAGTGTCTAAATATTGTTTATCATTTTCAGTGCTGGAAGTAACATAATTGGCCATGGTTCTACTTTTGAGAGTAAGAGTAATTTACTTAAGTTTCCTGTCCCTTTTAGTGTGAAGAACTGTGGCTTGGGAAAGCACACTTACCGCGCATGGCACTAGTCCCGGGATTACCAAAGTTGGCTGCATATTCATTGTCTGTTATGGATGGGAAACGTGTGAGTTCTATGCAATCTTCTCATCTCCTTTCTTCCCTTTCTTGTTTGATTTACTCAATTACATGGAAACTCAAGTAAGCACATTTGTTACATGTGTGCACGTGCTTTTGTGCAGTAACTAATCTGTTCATTTTTAATTTTGTCAGAATCGTATCATGAAAGAAGACCTCTGTGATCATGTTTGGGATTTTCATTTTAACAGGGTAAGTATGTTTATAGGGTACTTAGTTAAACATTTTAAATCTTAGTTAAACATTTTAAAAGGGTGAGATTACTCATATCTTGAGAACTCTGAAGGTAAACTCATGAGTTAGAAACTTGTAATCTCCTATTTGTAAAGCATTGGTTGTAACATATTCACTTGTGCACTATTCCCTGTACCAATCATCATAGGCTTCAAATTTTGAGTACATGGCAATTCTATATTGAAACATTTCTTAACATGCATCAAACGAGTAATATTTTCATTCGGTGTCATTACATTTACTCTATAGTTTCCCCCCATTCAAAAATTCGCAGAATATTTATTTTTACCACAAATTTTGATAACTTTAATGTTCTGTCTGATTGTTAAATCATTAACATGGAAACCAAACTAAACAATTGATGGATTTCATTTTGGTTTCAGGTGGTGCCAGAGTATTGGCGTAATCTTGACCCCTACTGGAAGGGCACTGGCCCTCTCATGCACCGCTACTTCCATGCAGATGGGAGTCTAACTGCAGACCCTGGAGACAAGGTATGGGGCGGGCATGAATGCTGTTACTCTATTGTTACCACTGTAAGTGGTGGAGGAAAGACGAGGGAGCACTATGTTAGAATAAACCGATGGCCGCGTATGTTTGTGTCTAGGAAACAGGATTGGAGCTGGGAAATGTCCAACAACCTCTACTGTTACTCCAGTGTTCCGGATGCCCACAAAGAAGATGGCACAGGTCCCCTACTTGCTGCTGTTTAGTACAAGTAACGTCGGGCTTGCTAGATAATGTCTTGACCAAGTATACATGTTAGTCGCTGTAAGTGGTCGCAAGCGATAACTGATACTAGTTGTTATCTGGCACATGATATAGTAGTGTACATATTAAACTCATCTATCTATGATAAGCTTGTCTATTCTCGTGCTCGACCTACGGTCCCTTCATCTCGACAAAAACCTATTTATACAGTATGATAGGCAAAAGTTTTCTTAACGTTTCCCTTAACCGGACGAGACATGTATTCTGATAATCCAAAATTCAACCTTTAATTAAGGAGCTAATTGTTCATTATCCAAAATTTAAGCGGCCTTACCTTAAATTTGCAGCAGATCACGAATCAAGCGTTGCAAGTACCATTTGATGCAAAATTGCTCCGGCGGCTCTGTATACTGTAAACATGGACCGTTTTCTTTTATCTTCCGCAGACGATCTTTGGCACAATATTTTGCTTCATCAAACTCATCAAACTTATGCAAAGTGCCGCAGAAGAATAGGGTATTTCCGAAAAAATTTTTCTTGAAGTGAAAGGAAAAACTTTTATTAAGAGGGAGAAAGTGTGAACAAAGATCGTCATCCTTCGATTTACAGTGGGCATTCAGATATGATGACTTCTAAACTGAAGAAACTGTCAGAACATATATTGGCATTCAGAAAATATATTGATAATAGCGTTAACATAGATAATTGGCATTCAGACAATGTATTGTATGAATTATAATTATCTCTAGAAATTTTTTCTCGAATTTGAATGAGTCAGAAGAAATGGTTCGAAAGCAGCCATCCTCCCACTACTTATTCTCGTCCCCGTTCTGAAAAGTGCGGCAAAATGGGTCACCGTCAAACCACTTGCTTCGAAGAAAACGGCTATCCACCCGGTTGGAAGTCTCGTCCTCGCCAAAAACAACCGTCTCTCCTCGGGAAGTCACCAACGACTCCTTCATCACCATGGTCTCCTCCATCCCAAGTTCATGTTGTATCGCAGGCCCCAGATCTGAATGTTTCACCGTCGTTCACTGCCGAGCAACACCGTTAGCTACCGGAACTTCTCTCGGTTCGTCCGTCCTCTGCTAATTTCGTTGGTAGCCTCACTCACTTTCCTTCAGCCAGTAACGTTCTCTCTCCTGATATTTCTCGCCTTATGTCCCCTATCCAGAATACTGATAGTGGTGCCACTGACCACGTTTCTCACAACCCTGCTCTGTTTTCTTCTTTAATAGCTTTGCCTGGTTTCTATGTTTACGTCTTCCAAATAGTAAATGGGTGTTTGTTACTCTCAAAGGAGACTTTCATTTAAATTCTTCTCTCACTCTATGCAATGTTTTATATGTTTCTGATTTTCATATTAATTTACTTTCTATTCCTAAATTGACCAGTGATCTAAATTGCATTGCAATTTTTTTTCACTTTCTGAATTTTTCGGGACCCGAACCAAAGCACTATGATTGGAACGGGTGAGGCTACGTTAGGCCCTAACAAGGGTTAGTAATTTTTAAGATGAAAACCAAAATTAATAAATAAAATATGTACTAGAAATTAAAAGATTAAAGGTATTTCTGAAATTTTTAGAATATATATAAAAATATAATAGTAATAATAAATTTAATAAAATTTTAAAAAAATATGTAAATATCTGCTATATTTTAAAATGAATAATATAAATTCAAGTATTTTATGTTATGTCTGAGCCAAAGAAGGAAAATAAATTGAGCTCGATTTAATTTTTTTAGTCCGTTAATCTATATATATATGTGTGTGTGTGTGTGTGTGTGTGTGTGAGTATATTGTGTAGAATTTAGAAGAATGGTGTATAACCCATGGCAGAAAGTAGGAAAGAAAAGAAAGGAAGAGAAAAGAAAAAGAGAGAATGGAAAAGGAGAGGAAGCAGAAGGAGAAGAAGAAGGCGAAGAAGAAAAAGTTGGAGAAAAGAGGTAAAAGAGTTAGTAAAAAATATTTTATTTTTTTTTTATTTTAAGAAAATTTATTTATTGTAGTGTAAAAAAAATTTGTTAGAAATTAGAGAAAATAAAAGAAATTTGTTTTGATAGTTTATTGTTAAAATTATTATAATTTTGACTTCTTGAGTATTATATTTATTGATTTTAAATTTAATAAAATAGTTCAATTAGTAAATTTTTCAGAAATTATTAAAAATTAAGTGAAAATTTGTAGAATTTTGACTGTGAGTAAAAAATATAAAATTAAATAATTTTTGAATCAAAATAAAAATTTTATTAATTTTGGGGTCAAAATAAAAAATTTTTAAATATTAAAATAAAATAATAATTTTTAATCATTTTGGGTCTTAAGTATAAATATTTTAAAAGTATTTTTGTAATTATTTATATTATAGAAATTTTTTCATAATTTTTTATTAATGATAGTTTTATTTTAGAAACTTAAAATTTTAGAATTTTTGGATTAAATTTTAACTGAATTTTAGATTAAAATTTTATTTATATTTTATTATAAACAGTACAAGTTAGTAATTTATTTTAATAAATTGCGTTGATTATTGTGAAATATTACTAGGTAATGACAGCAGGAAGGAGAGAAATTTTTAAAATTTTAGCAAGTGCACATTCAGACCTATTCCGGTAGGTATTTCACGTATAATTGAATATTTTAGTATTTTAAAAATTGAAAGTAAGGTGTCATTTAAATTTAAAAAAAAAAGTTTTTTTTTTACAAATATACTTATTGTACTATTTTATTTTATACAAATTCTTTTATAATTTTAAAAATGTGATTATTGTTGAATCATACTTTCAATATTAGCACTATTATGAGTTAGTATGAATAAATTGTTTTGTTATTTCTATGTGTAGTTAAATTGTAAAAAGATGTATGATTTTTTTGCTAGCACCATTAACTATGGACACGATTTCAATCCATCATTGAAAACCCGTAAACTTTAAAGATTATGTATTGATTAGTCATTTTAGATATTATATATTGATTTGAAAAGTGATATCAGGTGATGACAAGGAAGAAAAAGAAAGAGCAAGGGAGCTATAAAAATACAGATATCTTTTAAATCAAGTAGATAATTTACATATAATTGAGTATTTAATATTTTAAAAATTAAAAAATAAGGTTTTATATTAAATTTTTACAAAAAAAATATATTTCAATTATATGATTGTTGTTGTGTCATATTTTGTATAAATTCTTCAAAAATTTAGTAACGTTATTAGTGTTAAATTATACTTTCGATATTTATAATATTATAAAATAATATGAATAAATTATTTTATTATTATTATGTATGATTGAATTATAAAATAATATATAGCCTTTTATTTAATACCGGTGACTATGGACCTGATTTCAGTTCTATAATAAAAGTTTGTAAACTTGCGATTATAGGTGCAGTTTTTAAGTATAAAATCCTTAAAGTATGCAAATTATACATTTTTTAGATGCCAGTTCCTAGAAATAGTGTCCCAAAACTATACATTGTATATAGTAATAATAAAATTATATTATTATTATATGATCATTATTTATATTTATTTATGATTTGATTAATTGAAAGTATAAGTATTATTAAATTTATTTTAAAAAAATTATGTTATATGTAAATATTTATAAAATTTTAACTCACGTCTTACTTTTCAGGTACTTTTGATGTGGTTAAAAATAGGTGAATTTAGAAAAAATTTTATTCTTTTGTTAAATATATTTTAGATGGATATTTTATAGTGTAGTATTTGTTATAGCATTGTAAAAAAATTATTCATATTTATTAAATAAATATATTAAGTTTTGATGTAATGAATTTTATTACAATGATAGTTTAGAATTTTATAAAAAATATTGGGAATATTATAAAATTTTAATGTTTACAGATCTTTATTTATAATATTCATGTACAGTAAAAACTCTGCTAAAATATTCACAATCTCGTTCTTTCATTTTAAATTATTTTATTAAATCCTAATTCATGAATCCTAAATTTTGGTGCGTGACAATGTCAATTTCTATTGCTACTGGTAACAAGCTCAGCAAGCATGGTGAAAATCAATTTGCAATGTTACTCTATATCTATCAGTGGTAGGCTCTCTACAATATGCCATACTTACTAGGCCAGATATTACATGCTCTGTCAACAAATTAAGTCAGTTTATGCATGATCCCAAAGAAGAACATTAGCAAGTTTGCAAAAAAGTGCTAAGATACTTAAATGAAACAATTTACTTGGGCTTGAAATTTAGCAAATCTGATACACCGGACCTGGTGGGATTTGCAGATGCTGACTGGGCAGTAGATATTGATGACAATAGATACTACAGGATATTATGTGTATCTTGGAAGGAATTTAATCTCTTGGGGCTCACGCAAGTAACCAGTAGTTGCTAGATCATCAGCCGAGTCTGAATATAGAGCATTAGCACATATTGTGGTAGAACTGATCTGGATAAAGTCACTGCTTAAAGAACTCAGGATCAAGACAAACAAATTTGCAGTAGTGTGGACTGATGGCCAAAGTGCAGCAGCCTTAGCATACAATCCAATCTGTCATGCTCATACTAAACATATTGAGATTGACATCCATTTTGTGCGTGACAACGTAGCAGACAAAGAAATAGTGATACAATATATACCTACAGAAGAACAGGTAGCTGATGCACTCACCAAGCTTTTAGGAGTTGACAAGTTTACTACCTTAAGAAGAAAAAATTGTGGAAAGGAAGAAAGTCATCAGCTTGAAGAAGGGAGTTAGAACACAAGCAAGCTTGTAGACCAAAACCTTTGGGCCTGGAGTCTTAAAGCCCAGCATGTGTTAATCAACTTAAAGTCCAAGGATGTCTTCCACTTCTCTGCCTTACCTCCAATATTGTTCTCCTCTCCTTATCACGTGCACTGCTGAAATTGAAAGGTTTAGGCACAACTGCTAAGTGATCATCCACACTCCATAAGCAAGAGTCTTTTCTTCTTAATGACATTTGTTTTTTTCTTAAGAGATTTTGTTTTTGTGTGTGTGTGTGTGTGTGTGTGTAATGCTCAAAGACCCTTGTGTAAATTCAATTCCGAAAGCTCATATACAAAGAGGAAGAGTATTATAAGCTGCAGAGTTCATTCTCAACTACCTGTCGTAGAAACAACAAGATTTTCAACTGAAATCAATTATAACATAAAAATATATGCATTAACACTACCGAGAGAGTAAATATGTTAAAGAATTAGTTAATTGGTATTTGAAAAAATTAAAATAGAAGATTTACTGGTGGAATTGCTTCTGCATAAATATGACAATAATTAATAGCTCATTGAAAATCAAACTTACGATGTATAATATATAGATGGTCTAGATATATTATTCCTTTCTAGGACAAACTCTGCTACTTGTCTTGTCCACTGTTTAATATTGTAGTTGCTACATGCTTTTAAAAGCTGTAAAAAAGGTATATTGTTCACATACATCTTATATATAATATTTAAATTTTTTAATTTTATAATAATTATTTTAATTTTTTATTGATATTTAAATTTTTTGTGTATTTTAAATTTTATAAAAATAATTTTAATTATTATATTTTATATTTTAAATTTTTTATATTAATTATTTTTTTTTATGTTTCAAATTTTTTAAAAAATAATATAAGGTACATCAATATATATTAGTAGTTGCCACAAAAATGGCTTCCATTTCTCGAAAAGAGTTACTGTGCAAGAGAAATTTATGATAAATTATATTGGTCATTGCGAATGCTGGTATCGCTGAGGAATCTATTGCTATATTTGGTTTAAATAGGTGTCTAGTAGACAAGGCAAGTAGCATAATTTATCTAGTTAACGCTTGGTGACTGGTATTGGATGTATCCAATGGCCGAGATCAACTTGTCTGAATTTAATAAAATTCGGATGTCAACAAATAATTCTTTCAATCTCAATCTTATAGTATATGATTTCAATATCCATCAACAGTAGTCGACTCCCTTCAGTATCAATTATCAGCTTTTACACTTTTGGTCCCTCAAACAATCAAAACATCTTCATAGTAATCGAGAAATCATTTCATCTTGAGCCCACAATTCTTGAGCATGTATTCTTCCAGGATTCGTCTTCTTGTATGTCTTCTGCTCGCTATTTGCATATCTGAAAGAGACGCAAGGTTTTCTCGGTTCAAATACGAGGTTACCAACCTGTGGATGAATGAAGAATTGAAGATCCATTGGTAGAATATCTTTGAATGAAATTCTCAAATTTTGAAACATATTTATTAAAAAAATTTAAATGATTAATTAAACATAACAAAGACTTTGCGGGACAAAGTAATATTATTGATCACTAAACATGCCTGATTTTATTGCACATAAATAACGATTGACAAAATCTACGGCCAAATTTCCTAGTGATTGGTTTAATCCAGCTTTTAATTAAGGTACTAATTGCACATAATCCAAATCTAAGAGACCTGCCGTAAATTTGCAACATAACATGAATGGAGCGTTATTAGTTCCATTTGATACAACGTAATTCCGTATCAGTCCACTTCAAGCATGGACCGTTTTCTTTTATCTTCCAGAAACGATCTTGGTCGTAATCTCTTTCTTCATCAAAGGCATCGAACCAATGCAAACTGCCATTAAATGTCACCCCACAGAAAAATAGGGTTTTTCCAAAAGGAGCTGTCCCGAAATTGAAAGAAAAACTTTGATGAATAGAGAGAACATGTGCACCAAGATCGTCATCTTTTGATTTACAATGGAGAGTAAGTTCCGAGCCCGAAGCCAATTCATTAGCGATGTCAACATGTACAGCATTGCAGATGCTCATGCATGTCACAAAGAGAAGAAGCAAGCTAATCTTAGTGAAAGAACCCATGATGACCATATTTTTGTAGAGTTTTTATGTGATGTAAGAAAAATTGGGGAAGCTCTGCTGTTTAAATAGATCAACTAGGTGTGGCAAATATAGAATGTTTGTAAATCATTGCTTAGCCATCCAACTGTATATTATATACTTGACAGCTTTCCTTCCATTCTTTCCCATAATTTCGTGGAATAAACATTAATATTGCTGTGCACCATAAGAAAGTGTTGGTGGAGTACATATCACTCAAGTTTTGTTTCCAAAATTTGTTATTTTTCTAATTTGTCAACAATCAATTACATTCAATATTTGTACAAATAATGAGAAAATAATCTTTATTCACGAAATTTGCTCTTTATATATAATTAAACCTCAAACGTGTAATATTTAAATACGTAGGTATAATTTTTTTTTTCATTTTTTTGAACATATGAAGATGAAATAATTAGCTTACTTCGACACTTGTTCTTGAGGAAATTCTCTGAAAAAAAATTATTTTATCTAATAAATCAAAATATTTTATAAACTTTTTTTGATAGAAGAAATTCAAACATTAAAAAAGATAATAATACAAAATATAATAATGGCATTCACTTTTTCAAGTTTAATCGAACTAATTTGACAATCTTTGATTTTGTTGATGTCTTGATTCTTGTCATATAAATTAGTCTAAAATTTTCAGAATTTTTTGTGAATATTGCGAAGGATATTCAACATATTCATTTAATTCCTATTATCCTCCAAGCTTATCACATGTTACAGTGAATATTTATAAGAAAGAAACATTCCTATCACTTTATTATTAAAGAAAAATTTTCAATTTCGAAGCATTTTAATTAATAAATCATTCCTATCATTCTTTTGACAATGAAATCTCTCAATTATGATCATATGCATTTAGGGTATGTATGTTTATAAGTATTCATGGAAAAATAAAATAAGAACCCTTGAAAGAATGAGAAAACTTTGTTTGATTAGAAGAATGGAAGAGAGAAAGAAGATTTCTTAGAAACCTCATTCTTCCAAATAGAAAAATGATGATTCATTTGACTCATCTCCCAAAGACAAGTAAGCATAATTCTCCCTCCAAAATAATTAAACTTTCAATGCTATCCCTCATTTATGTATTTTTTTTCGTTTCTTATTTTGATTCATATAAATCTTTTAATTAACCAGTTATTTTTTAAAAAAAATATCAAAATAATAATAATATTATTATTATTTTATTTATATATTAAATAATAATCATTAATGTTTATTTTTATTATAATTATTATTACTTTTGTCATCATTATAATTATAAATATTTTTAATATATTTCATATTTATATTACCTCATAATTTTATTTTATAACATTTTGCTTATTGCAATTCATATAAATGATCATATTTATTTGATAATTTAATTTTAATATACTAAAAATAATAATTATATTTTATATATATCATGATTCATAAAATTAGTCATATTTATTTAATAATATTAATTTTTATTATGTAAAAAGTAATTATTGATGTAATTATAATTTTTATTTATTTTTAATTCTAATTGGCCATCAAAGAAAATTAAAACAAATATTATTATTGGTAGTTATAACAAAATTTTATANTTTAGTATATTAAAATTAAATTATCAAATAAATATGATAATTTAATTTTAATATACTTTAAATAGTAATTTTAATTTGTATTTATTATGATTCATAAAATTAGTCATATTTATTTAATAATTTTAATTTTTATTATGTAAAAAGTAATTATTGATGTAATTATAATTTTTATTTATTTTTAATTCTAATTGGCCATCAAAGAAAATTAAAACAAATATTATTATTGGTAGTTATAACAAAATTTTATAAATATTAGTAAATATTGACTACAATTTTAATAAACTAATTAAAGACACTTAATTGTATGAATATTAAGTTTATATTATTTTTACAATCAATTTATTCGTGAAAATTCATAATCAATTTATTCATGAAAATTTATATACAATTGAATTCATGCATATTTTTAAAATCAATTAAGTGATATATTCAAAATATAAGATTTTTCATGGTAAAATTATGAAAATTATTGATCAGTAAACATTTATAATCGACCATATCATGATTTTATTGCACCTAAATAAACATTGACAAAAACTACGGCAAAAACTCCTAGTGATTGGTTTAATGCAACATTTAATTAAGGGCCTAATTGCACATAATCCAAATCTAAGAGGTCCTTACCGTAAATTTTGCAACATAACATGAATGGAGCACTATGTTCTCCAATTGATACAAACTAATTCAGACCTTGACCCCACCGCACATGGACCGTTTTCCTTTAACTGCCAGGTTTTATCTAGGTCGTAATCTTTTTCTCCATCGAAGGCATCGAACCGATGCAAAATGCCATTAAATGTCACCCCACAGAAAAATAGGGTTCTTCCAAAAGGTTTCGACTTGAAGTGAAAAGAAAAACTTTGGTGAAGAGAGAGGACATGCTCACCAAGATCGTCATCTTTTGATTTACAATGGAGAGTAAGATCTGAGCCTGATTCCAGTTCATTACTGATATCAACATGAACAGCATTGCAGATGCTCATGGATATCACAAAGAGAAGAAGCAAGCTAATCTTAGTGAAAGAACCCATGTGAACTTTTTTTTTTTTTTTGTAGTGTTTTAGTGCGACGTAAGAAAAATGGTGGGAGCTCTGCTGTTTAAATAGGTCAATTAGGTGTGGCAAATATAGAATGTTTGTAAATCATTGCCTAGCCATCCAACTGTATATTATATACATGACAGCTTTCCTTCTATTCTTTCCTATATTCTTGTGGAATAAACATCAATATTGCTGAATACAATAGCAAAGCGTTGGTAGACTACATGTTGCTCAAGATTTGTTACTAAATGTGTTATTTTTCTATTTTTTACAGATGCTCATGCATGTCACTAAGAGAAGAAGCAAGATAATCCTAGTGAAAGAACCCATGTCAACTCTTTTTTTTTTTTTTTACTTTGTTTGTGTGCTGCAAGAAAAATGGTGGAAGCTCTTCTGTTTAAATTGATCAACTATAGAATGCTGGTAAATACGTGCTTATCCATCCGACTGTAGTTAAACGCGACAGCTTCCTTATATTCTTTCCCATAATCAGCTTTCCTTCTATTCTTTCCTATAATTTCGTGGAATAAACATCAATATTGCTGAATAAAATAGCAAAGTGTTGGAAGAGTAAATATGGCTCCAGATTTGTTTCTATATTTGTTATTTTTCTGTTTATCAACAATCAATGACATTTTATATTTGTTCAAATAATTGAACTTAAATGAGGCAATACTCTTTATTCATATAATTTGCATGCGATTAAACCTCTTTATCAATTAAACCCTTAAACGTGTAATATTTCTACATGCGTACGTATAATCTTTTCACTTTTTTTTTTTTTTCTTTTTTGGTGTACATACAAAGACGAAACTATTTGCTTACTTTGACAATTTGTTCTCGAAGAAATTCTAAAATAATAATAATAATAATCAATTAATAAATCAAAATATTTTACAAACTTTTTTCATAGAGGAAATTCAAATGCTAAAATAGAAAACAATACAAAATATAATAATTGAATTCATCTTTTAAAGTTTATTCCAGCAATCTTCAATTTTTTTAAGTCAAAAATGATGAACGAGGATGAGAAAACTTAATGTAACACTTCATTTACTCAAAAAAGGACTAAATCATAATTCAATTTTTTACTTAAAAACACATAGTAAATTCAATTTTACTCGGTGACGTAATGGTTATTAGCCAATTTGGGCACTGATGGTTACAATTTATTAACAATCAGTCACATCCTATGTTTATTAAAATAATCAAATCTTAAATGAGAAACAAGCATTTGTTAATTTGGTATAAATATGACCACAAAAATTAAAAGCTCATTTAAAATTAAATTTGTCTCGTCTTAAATACACATAATTAGCTAAAACTTTTTCTTATATATATTTTTTTCTTTTGAATCTTATTTTCTCACTCGTTAAAAGTACATCGATTCAATAGTTAAAAAATTATATGAAAAATATGGTGCCATAGATTTTGCTTCAATATAATTTCATAGTTTGTAAATTCTTAAATTTATCGTAATGTGTTGCTTGCATTGTGTAATATTCTAATATTCAAGCCCATTAAAAATAAAATTTAGATCTAAAATTTTTTATTTTGGCCCATATACTCTAGTACATATGTATGTGTATGGATAAGAATGAGTTAAATTATAAATTAGGAAAAGAGTTTAGAAGTTCCACGAAGAGAGAAGAAGGAAAGGAGAAAAGAGAATAGAAAGAGAGAAGAAAAAAGGAGGAAAAAAAGAGAGAAAAAGAAAGAAAGGAGGAGAAAAGGAAGAAGGAGAAAGTAAAAAAAAAAAAAAAAAAGGAGGAGATAAGAAATTAGGAATAAAGGAAAATAATTTTAAGGAAATATTTTTCTTTACTTTATTTTAAGAACAAAAAATATTTATACTTAATGTAGAAATTATTAAAAATTAAAAAAAATAGGTAAATTTTATTTTTAATAGTTTAAAAATTAAAATTATCATTATTTTAAATTCTTAAACTCCATGTTAATAGGTTTTGGGTTGAATTTAATAGTTTAATACGAACATTTTTTTAGAATTATTGAAAGTTAAATGAAAATATGTGAAATTTTGATTAGGGTAAAAATATAAAAATTACAAAAATTTTATCTTATTTTATAAATTAGTAAGGTTTATTTGCTAATAGCCAAAAATATTTGAGTTGTAACATAATTTTTTATACTTTAGTGTACGATTATAAATTCTAAAAATTTAATATTGAATATAAATATTATTGGGTTATTTTTATAATTATTCATATTTTGCGAACTTTTTTATCATTTGTATTTGTTAATAATTTTTATTTTAGAAATTCAAAATTTTAAAATTTTCTACATTAAATCTTAATTTGATTTTAAGTTAAGGACTTATTTATAGGCAGTGTAAGTTATTAATTTATTTTAATAATTATATATTGATTTTTTAAAATAATATCATAAATTTGTTAATTTTTTTTGATCTAAATATGTAATTCATGTATAATTGAATATTTTAATATTTTAAAAACTAAAAAATAAAATTTTATACTAAATTATTATAAAAAAAATTAAAATAAATTTATTTATAGCATGCAAAATTTTTAAATAAAAATAAATATCAATATTTTATTTCAAAAGTGTGACTTAGAGAGATTAATATTCAAATATCATGTTTTAATATTATTATGTTTTGTATAAACTTTCCAATAATGTAATAATGATGTTATAATTAAATTATACTTTCAATATTATGATAAGTTGTGAAATAATATGAATAAATTGTTTTATTGTCATTGTATATGCTTGAATTATAAAATAGTGTATAGTTTTTTGTTTAATATTAATAACTATAAATTTAATTTTAGTCTCACGATAAAAACTCTTAAACTTAAAATTATGGGTAGCAGCTCTTAAGTATAAAACTCCTAAAATATACTGTACATTTTTTAAAAAACAATTATTAAAAATAGTACCTTAAAACTATACATTGTATATAATAATAATTAAATTGTATTATTACTAAATTATCATTATTATCATTTATGCTTATTTATGATATGTATAATTGAAAGCATGATGATTTTTTATTTTTTAAAACTCTCCTTTATGTGTAAATATCTACTGGATTCTAACTCATTTTTTATTTTTTATATTCTTTTAAAGTAGCCGAAAAATAGATAAATATAGAAAAAATCTTATTCTTTTGTTAAATACACTTGAAAAAAATATCTTACGATACATATTTTATTTATTAGAAAGTTGTAAACAAATTAAAAACTATACATACTTAATTAAAATAATATGTTAAATTTTGATATAATAAATATATTATGATAATAATTTAAAATTTTACAAAAAATATTAAAAGCATTATAAGAGTTAAAAAATTTATAAAATTACATTTTTAATACTTATATTGCAGAAAAAATTATGTTAGAACATTCAAAACTACATGCCGTTATTTTATAATCCACGAGCTTAATCAGGTTTTGGAAAATCTACTAAATATTTCCTCTAAGCTGAGTTTTTATTTATTGTCCAAACTTGGCATATTATGAAAAACGTACCCTGCATCACTCACATTCGCATATCACCGCCATTCAATGTAATGAACCCAAAACCGTGGATTATCAAGAAGAATGAATATAGGGGATGAAGAGCCGTAATCAAAATCAGTATCATTCAACAGGATTGATCTCTTATTTATTACCTTGTATTTGCAAGAACAGAATTGAAATACCATAACTCCTAATCTTTTCTCTTCAACAATGAAGACGGCATTCACAATCAATCCCCTCTTTGCCACAACATTAGTCTTCCTCCCAATCTGAAGTCCTGAAATTTAAAGTTAAACAAGCAAGAGGAGACAATCGTGCCAAGGGTATAAAACAAAAAAAAAACTGACTGTATTTGAATAAGTGTAAAGATTTTTTCCAACACAATTTTTTATTTCAAAAGAAAAGGAAACTGACTACGCCAAGCAACACAAGAAATTTGCAAGAACAGACCAACGGTTGACAATGAAACTGTAGTTGCAATGGCATCACCAGACTTCAGGACGGAGTTCACCAGTTGCTGGGGGCATCCATTTACCAGAGTTGTAGACACTTTCACCTACTTTCCAACCAGGCACATCCTTCATTACTTCGGCTTCATACTCAAGATACTTCTTCCACTCTTTGACAAATCTAAACAGGGGACAGAAAACAAAAAAAGTTGCATATGGCAATACTCGAGCATGAATAGGAAATAAAAAATTTTGAAAAAGTTGTCTGTTCACCTTTCATCTTCTTCAGCCTGAAGCACAGGCAGTATTGCCCTGCGCGCAGCATATTTTTCTTCTTTTAGAGCCCTGCAGAATAGAAGCATATTGCATTATCACCTTTCATAGCCCTAACCATTTCAATCTTTCCACCATAACAGTCAGTAAAACTGCATCAGAAACCAGAGAATATTATAGAATATAATAGCATCTCTCTAAAAAAATTAGGAGTTATGCTCGAGATCTACATGAATGCAGAACTGTTGGGGCATAAAGAATGCAGAACTGTTGGGGCATAAAGAATGCAGAACTGTTGGGTATAAAAAACTTCGAGTTGAGTAATTAACCACAAGATTAAGGGCATTTCGTTAAAGTCACCTATGACAATTATCCTCAACTTACTTGCCAAAGAACTTATGATATTTGCAAAGTAGAAGCTCCACCATGCATATGTGAATAATTTTCAAATTTTGTCCACGAAAACAACACCAGACACTTTTAGGCATTAATTTCTATTTTCAATACTTGGCTCAAAAAATATGCATGTGAAAAGATAAAAACCGCTATTCTTCTAAGATCAACTAGATCCAAAGACTTCTGACTGCTGAGTTTATGTTGAAACTTTAAAAATTAAAAATAATATCCAAGAAACATTAAAAATTTCACGTTATTTCCAAGAATGAGATACATTGTTGTGACTATTGTTAGCACTGCTCTATTAAGGTAGAAGTTGAATATTAAAACCCAAAAATCTACACGAAGGCGAGGATAAAATTAATGAATCAATTTCTATGAGTTTGTGCAGGTAATACCTCCTTGAACTGCAACAACCAACAATAAGCACTCTTTGCTACCAATATGTTTCCCAAACCAGAATTTTACAAGTTTAGAATTTCCAGATTATTTACTGAAGCTTGATCAGCAGCAATTCAAGGAGCTATGGACAAAAAAGTTTCACTATGCTAATGCATTATACTACATCAGTGAAAATTCTCAACATAGTGATGTAGACATATGATGCCTCTTTCTTCCCTGCTTGACTAAAATCATCCCTACAAGTTCTACTTCGCATGGTACATTCATGTATTATTGCTCAACTAAAACATGTACTCTTTCTTCACATGGTGCAATCATAAAAATAAGTCAAGCATTCTCCATTCCCGGCAACATGCCTCACTACATCTTGTCTTTTTCAGACTTGGGGATGTTTCTAATGCCATGATCAATATTACTCACATGGGGAAGTCAACTTCCCCACTGCAATTGTGTTAAATGAAATCAACACAAAAAGCCATGAAATATATTTCTTATTAATGAACCCATGGACAAGCTCCAACATCTCAATAGTAGTGATTCCAACAAATTTAAATGAGAGTGCAAGCTTCTTCCTTCTTCTGCTTCTTTTAATATACCCTCTCATTGTATCATTCCAACCCCCTTACCCCATTAAGCAATTAAAATCCTGCAGTGAAAACCCCAGAGCAGTGATCTATCAAACCTAAACCAAAACCCCCCTAATAGTAGATAACCTTAATACGGACCACCCATATTCATGCCCAGTGCAGCTTACCTTTAAGAAACAAATGATCAGATTGTTCAATATCAACACTATGCCTTCTAGTTTTGACTTCTAACTCAAATGCAACCCTTTTTTGAATTATATGTCAAAAACTCCAGAAACTTCCAAAATATCGATAGAACTTCATCCATATTTTACTTCAAACGAGTGGTTGGTGTTGTATTCAAAAAAAAAAACGTGGAGTGATTGTGTTGGATCATCATGATAAATAACATATAAGCATCGGTTTAAACTAGAACTAGAAAATGAATAAGAGATGCTGAATACCCTAATTGACTATAGCTAAATGAGTTCCTCTTAGCTCTTATGAGTGATGGTGATATAGAAGCTCACTCTCACTGCTGAAGAAAGTATGACAGGAACATAAGCTGGTTATATAGTGATGAAGGTTGTGTAGCTTAAGACCTATTGCGGCATCTTGCGGGGCTAGGTTTAGAAATAACCCTCGCTAATCCTTTACTAATATACCTTACATCCATTAAAACCACAACATTTCAAGCAAGCTTAACAACAATCAGTACAGAACAAAAATCATCTGACATCCCTAATAAAAAACAGCTGAATAGCCATAACCATCTAGAAACATTTCAAAATTTCCCATTCTATTTTACAAAACATCCAAATCCCATTTGCCAGAACCTATCAATTCATACAATAATCATCAAAACCCACACAAAAAAGAAATAGTAACAACTAATATACTGATGATTTAAGTGATGAAGAAGATAGTGAGTGTACCTGCGGATCTTGTTGCCTTTGCCGACCTGATACATGCCATAAGAGAAAGTACCAAAAGCAGCAAGAAATATGGCCATTGCACTGGGCCCTTTGGTGGGGATCCGACGGGCGTATCGGACAGGAGGGAAACCGCCCGGCGGCGGCCCATCTTGCATGATGGGCATGTCCTTCACGCTCGCCATTCCTGGCTTCTTTCTTACCATTGCCTCCGTCATCTTCTCCCCTGTTTCGAGTCTTCCAAACTGAAACTGATATCAGATAGGATTTTCAATTTCTTTGTTCTATATTTCAGGAGTTATATCGGAGACCTAGGGAAACGAAGGACGGCGCAGAAGGGGAGGGGACACGTGGTTGAATTCTGTGGAGTGGGGTTTGGTTGGGTCACAGACAGGTCATTTTATCTTTGTTTTTAAATTTTTAATTTGAGTCTGATTATTGGATTATTGTGTTGTTTTATTAATATTTGAATTGACTATAAATTTCCTTAGTTTTTTTTTTAAAAATTAATTTCCATTGAATAGTCATTGACTCATTGTTTACTTCTTTTAACCTGATTGAAATTGTATTAAAATTATAAATTAAATACACTTAATGTAATTATGATTACAAAAATATTAAGTCCTCTAATTATCAAATTAAATAGCAATAGAACATAAGTTTAATACTTAATTTGTGTTCTTTTTATATTTATTTATCAACCCTTAATCAATGCGTTTGCTACACTAAGAAATGCGAATACTATATTATAACATTAAGTATAAAAATTAAAAAGAATACAAATAAAAAAAACATAATATGATTTAAACTTAATAAGAAAATTTTATACACTATTTGTGCCTTCATATAAAGGCGATTAATTTTAATATAGCATTATTTATTTTTATTTTATAACGAGATTTCATTGTAAACTTACAACAATATGAAATATTAAAGAAAATAAATTGTTATATTATCTTTATAATGTATTAAGCTAAATAAAATAATGGTATGTTTAGTTTGTTTTTCTTAATGATGGAATCATTTACTTTATATTCATTGTAACGTACATTCAAAATTTTTAAATAGTTCACTACATATTTTAAATTTTTTGTTATATTTTAAGTATTTTTGTTATATATTTTAAATTTTTTATTTTAAATTTTAAGTTATTTTTATACTATTTCAAATTTTATATTAATAATTTTAAATTTTTTGTTGCATATTTCAACTTCTGTACAAAAGGATATTTCGCATTAAATGTAAATTAGTGGATTTCCTCAAGGATGGATTTACTAAATTTAGTTATTTTAAGAATTAAGTTTATTTAATTATTTATGAGTTGTATTTACGAGCATTTTATTATTTATATTTAATTTTCAAAATTTATATATCTTGAAGCAATACCAGGTAATCTATTTACTGCCTATTTTCTGAATTTTTATTTTAATAAAATAATTTTTTTGTAATTTCTAGGAAATTAAACACTTCTTAATATAACGTCTAAATTTTTTTGAAAAATAGATATTATATTTCATTGTGATTGCCATGCTACTTTATTTGAAAATAAAGTGCAAAAGGTAAAATAACTTCAATAAATTACAAATTAATCACTAAATGCATTTATTAATATTGCAAAACTAATTAAACATATATATCAAGTGCTAATACACTTGTGGTAGTAAAAAGTCATAGTAAATTCAATAGTTACTTGTACTAAAAAATAAGTAAGTGCAATTCTTCTCAGACAATAAAATATGTTGTATAATTATTTTTAAATAACAATTTAATTATAAGTTAATAAATAAATTATCTATTGTTCGTTATAAATACTGTAGATAAATTAATTCAAAAAATATTATTTTACTAAAAAGAAAGCTAAAAATTCAAGATTTTAAAAATAATAGTCAAGTAATAAATATATGCACTTTTTTTCTTGTACTATTAGCTTAAAAGTGACATTAGTTTCTACAGTAACACAAGTCCTTGCAGAGCTATTTGGCCTTGGAGAAGCAAAAAATTCAAAAATGAAAAATATTTACAACTTAGGCACATAAAAAAAATATAAAATCGTAATAATCACTCTATTCTCTTTTCAAATGTAAAGTATTTAAATTTATAATCTAAATAGTTGAAAATATCAAACACATTAGATACAAATTAACAATAATAAAAAAATGTAATAAAAATAATGAGATCACAATATATAAAACATGAATCCTCCCTCAAGGTTGTTGCAAAGACCTAAAGTTCATTTTAATAAAAAATATTTTCATGTTATCGATATAATTAAATTTCAATTTTTATGTTATGGCTATAATTAAATTTCAATTTTGATAATTTTGGCAATTTCAAAAAAATTTTATATGCATTTTATAAATGTAGTAATAACTTATTTATATTAAAATTACTGAATGATTTAGTTAATGCTTGAAGCATATAAATCAAAGAATTGTAGTTTATTTTAATCAACCAATAATTTTTGTATAAATTGAAACAATTTGAGAACATGCGATACAATAACTTAAGCGAATATCTAGTACAAGAAAGCTATATTAATAATTATATATCTCCATATGTATTCAAAATGAAATTAGAATATAGATTCGTCATTGTAGTAGTGCATGTCAATTATATGAATATAATTGAAAATCCTAAAGAGATTTTAAAAATTATTGAAAATTTAAAAAATGAGTTTGAAATAAAATTTTTGAAAAAAAATCACATATTGTTTTAGCTTGCAGATTGAGCACAAAATAAAGTATTTATTTATTAATTTGTAGCATATATGTCAATAATATGAATATAATTAAAACCTCTGAGTATATTCTAAAAAATGTTGAATGCTTGAAAAATAAGTTTGAAATAAAAAATTTGAGAAAAAATAAATATTATCTTCGCTTGAAAGTTGATAATAAATCTAACGAAATATTTATTCATCAATATATTTATATTGAAAAAATTTTAAAATATTTTAATATGGATAAAGTTAATTTGTTAAATATTTCTATGATTAATCTATTTCTTAATTCTAAAAAATTCATTCTGCTTTGAAGGAGATTATAAAAAAAATACTTAGTTTGAAAGTATCATATCTCATTCTATTTTGATCTTTATTATCTCAATTTAATAATTTTTTTCAATGAACTTACTAGCCATATTCAATTCTATACCTATTTGTTGACATTGTAATGGTATTAAATATATTTTTCATCATTTTTATAGAATGATAAATTTGAGATTATTTTATTTAAATAAATTAATTCAAAATTCAAAATTAATTGATTATGCAAAAATGCTAAACTATTTTTTTTGCTCTCAAAAAACTCTTTTACAGGCAAAATATATTTTCACTTACAATAATACAATAATATCTTAAAAGTTTATATAATAAACTATCATTGCTGTCTCTTCTAATAACTCACAATAATATATAATTTCTTAAAAATTTAGGCAACAAACTTTCATTACTTTATCTTTTAGTTTCTCTTAAGATTCTTATACTAAAATATGTTATCCATCATATTTAGACTACATATAGCCCCTTTTTTGTTATGGGTATTCCAATAATAATATACAAAAACTACGTATTTTGTATTGTTTAAGTTAGTGCATGAAATATTACAAGATATGAATCGAATATATATCATCAAAAGGCTTACACATTCATGGTTTTAATAAAGTCAAAAGATTAATGTTCAACAAATACGGTCCTTTGATAATTTTATTAACTTTTTTACTAAAATTTTTACTATTTAAGCTTTGAAAAATTAATACACAATATTTATATGTTTCAATTTCATAAATTAACAAATTGATATTTATTATTTTAAAAAAAAATTTAAAGAAAAGAGATATTTAAATTTTTTATATAAATAAATTATAATCTTTTTCTCTTCAACCAAATTTTATCCACTAAAATTTTACACTTGATGGTATTAAAGAAATTCTAGCAAAAACTGAAAAGTGATGTAATTCAAGAAAGAGTATTATGATTGGTTGACCTAGTCATCATTTTTCATTGGTGAAATCTACTGCCGTTTAGTCTAACCTTTATGAAGATTTAGGTCTTGATACACTGGTTAAACTTTTATCTTTTCATTTTTTTTCTCTTCCATTTGTAGCTTATTTACAAGGAATACATTTTTTTTTTTTTTAAGGAGGAAAAAAAGAGTAATGAACCCATTTGAAGCCGGTCGGATAAACATGGAGCGGCCCGCTTGTTACTTGGGTCCGACAAACTGATCAGATTTATAAAACCCTTTAACCACACGGGAATGGAATTGGAAAAACAGTACAAAACCCTAAACCCTAGCTTGACATAAGACTAGAAGGTGCTGTTATTTGTTGCTGCTTCTAGATTCTTCTCTTCCCTTCGCCTCTTTTAAAAGCAAACACCTCCATTTTCTTCCCTGCTCTTGCAAACGCGCTGTCTTTCTTTCTCTTTCCATTAACGTTATTATTCGTTTCTCTTCTAATTTTTCAGAGCATTCACTATGTATCGATTCGCTTCAAGTCTCGCTACCAAAGCAAGGTACATCACTTTGTAATAAGATTTGTCACTCCCTTAAACGGGTTCTCGTCTTTTTTCTTGCTTTCCATTCGGTTCTCGAGATAATGCTAGAAAGTAAAGATCTGTAATGACATTCGAATTTCTAGATTGTTCTGACTTGTTGCTTCCTTTTGTTTGCAGGATTGCTAGGACTAGTACCCAGCAGGTGAATTTTTCTTTATCAATCGTTTGAAGAGGCTGCGTGTGGCAGTACTTTTGTACAAATCTCTTTTCATTTTATTTTATTTCTTTTTTTTTTATTTTAAGTAACAGGGTTTTCCACACAAGTACTTGAAATGCTTTTTAAAGTATCACTTCTTAGAAAAGCACCTATCAAACTTTAAGTTTCTTATGTGATTCCAAAAAGTTTTTTTTTTTTTAAATTCATCTCTTTCGACCAAAATCTTTGAAATCGAGGGCTTTTAGCGTTAATAGAAGCATGTCCATATGCGCTATTAGCTTGTACTTCGTTCATAATTTTCTTTGTCTGTTGATACTTATGTTCATATTATTAAATATTGTGTGATTAGATTGGAAGTAGATTGAGTTGGAGCAGAAACTATGCGGCCAAAGACATTAAATTTGGGGTGGAAGCCCGAGCTGTGATGCTTAAGGGCGTTGAAGAGCTTGCTGATGCAGTCAGAGTTACTATGGGACCTAAGGTTCTCTACCAGAAAATCGCTGAATTCTTTATATTTTTCTTTGTTTATTTGTATTTTCCATTTATTAAAATTTCCATTTGATCATGTTGAGAAGTATGCTTTATTGTATTTTGTTCAAATAAGAATAAAATCAAGGAAGAATGTGTTTTTGGATTTCTTGTGCTTGTTTCCAATGGTAATGTTACTCTGTTCGACTCTCAGTAGAGTGGTCCACTATATATGTTGTTTGTTGTGTATTATATCTACTATTGCTATAATGAATGCTTATGGCATTTTTCTCTTTGTATTCAGAAAAAGCCGCTTGGTGAAACAAACTGTGTATTTGTTTCTCTCAGTATCTGGTTCTGTTGCAGTCTTTCTTTTTATGCTTAGTCGACTAATCTTTTGCTTATAATTTCTTCTAATTTAGAAGTTAGTTGATGTACTACTGAGGATTGATATTGTTTTTCTGTCCAAAGGGGCGTAATGTGGTCATTGAACAAAGTTGGGGTGCTCCCAAGGTGACAAAAGACGGTGTTACTGTTGCAAAGAGCATTGAATTCAAGGATAAGGTCAAGAATATTGGTGCTAGCCTTGTGAAACAGGTTGCAAATGCCACCAATGATGTTGCTGGTGATGGTAAGGATTTAGTAGCGTGCAGTGTAGGTTTAATTTAAACTCTTACCTGTGAGAAACTTGAGTATAGTGGTATTACGTGTTACATTATACATGTTAGAAGAAGGTTTTGCGAGATGAAGTCAATGCATTGTACATCTGTGCTTGTTAGTTAAATGCCTGTCCTTTGCAATGTGATTGCAGGAACCACCTGTGCAACCGTCCTTACCCAAGCAATATTTACTGAAGGCTGCAAGTCAGTTGCTGCGGGTATGAATTCAATGGATCTTAGACGTGGTATTACTATGGCAGTTGATGCTGTTGTAACAAACTTGAAGAGCAGAGCAAGAATGATCAGCACATCTGAGGAAATAGCACAGGTTTGCTTATTGGTTATTCTTTCAAATCTCAAGGCAGTTGGGTTACTTTGTGCTGGCAAGGTTTGGTGTTAATCTAAGGCCCCTAATATAAATTTGACAGGTGGGGACAATTTCAGCAAATGGAGAGAGAGAAATTGGTGAGTTAATTGCAAAGGCTATGGAGAAGGTCGGCAAGGAAGGAGTAATCACAATACAAGTGAGTTGTT
This sequence comes from Swietenia macrophylla, assembly GCA_032401905.1. Taxonomy (NCBI): domain Eukaryota; kingdom Viridiplantae; phylum Streptophyta; class Magnoliopsida; order Sapindales; family Meliaceae; genus Swietenia; species Swietenia macrophylla. Next base: position 3,667,153 of record CP135582.1, read on the forward strand.
TTTGAAATATTATGTTTTATACTGTTTAATCTCTTCCTATGATTTGTCATGATATCTTTCTTGTCTCAACTATTGGATTGTTTGTTCGTTGGTAAGCTGATGTCCATTAAGTGTCGTTCGTCATTGGTCATTTTCAAGTTAATCAGATTTTTAAAGTTCTCTTTTTTTATTTGCATCAAAGGAATTAACATGAAGAATGATAATTTCTGAAAGTGGCCAAGTAGTTTTAGTAATATTCTTCAAATTATTATACGTCAAAACTGAGTATGTGCTTCAACACTTAATATTTAATATGCCCAAATCTCAGGTTCAAGGGCCATACATAAAATGCTTAAGAGTTGTCTAATCAACAAGAGGGTTTTTACATTGTCTGGGAAAAACTTCAAATGGACGTTTTTAAACATTTTCTGATGTAGCCATTTCTCTTATCCTTGCAGTCAGGGCTTTTTATTTCTGTTTGATTTTAGCGATGTTTGGTCTCATTCTGTGTTATAAATTATTGCAGGATGGGAAGACATTGTATAATGAGTTGGAAGTTGTTGAAGGGATGAAGCTGGACAGGGGTTATATATCCCCTTATTTCATAACCAACCAGAAAAATCAGAAATGTGTAAGCATTTACTTTTGGACGACTAAATGGCTTGGCAGCTATTTATTTTAGTCACAATTTTACTTTTCTTGGGGGCTAAATGTGAACTTTACTCATGATTGTGGTGCCTACTGCTTGTTCCTCAGGAATTAGAAGATCCTCTCATTCTTATCCATGAGAAGAAAATCTCAAATCTAAATGCGGTGGTGAGAGTATTAGAGCTGGCATTGAAGGTAACTGTTTGTAAGTTGGTCAATTGTCTTGGTTATATGCAAATCAAACAAGTGTGCAAGTCTTTTTGGTACTGGACATGTTACTGACCAATTTGTTATTATCTGTTCAGAGACAAAGGCCCTTGCTGATTGTTGCTGAAGATGTGGAAAGTGAAGCACTGGCAACACTTATTCTGAATAAGCTTCGTGCTGGAATCAAGGTTTTTTTTATTCTTTAATTTGGCAATACTTTTGTTTTCTAGTAAACTCATTTTGCGTACTTATTAGGGCTGCTAGTTGTTATTTTTTGATCTGATTTGGATCATGCACTGTGTAGGTGTGTGCCATCAAGGCCCCTGGATTTGGGGAGAACAGGAAGGCCAATATGCAGGATCTTGCCACTCTCACTGGAGGCGATGTAAGTACACTCTCCCACATCTTTAAATTTTACTGTTACCATATGGTAATATGAATTGACCTTTTGAACGATACGTGTTTTTGTATATTGTAGGTCATAACTGAAGAGCTTGGTATGGACCTTGAAAAGGTGAATCTAGATATGCTTGGCAGTTGCAAAAAGGTAAGCTCTAATTATCATTAATTAGCAGCCACGAGCTCTGCAGCTACTTTTTTAGCATCTGCTAACATGATAATTTTCATTGATGTTGTTTACCTTCCTTTCTTTTTTACTGTTTAAGTCTGCATGTTAGAATATTCTTTGAATTGTGTAATATATTATGTCTTTATTATTTAATTTATGTCCTGTAGGTTACAATATCGAAAGACGACACTGTCATTCTTGATGGAGCTGGTGATAAGAAAGCCATTGAGGAAAGATGTGAGCAGGTATGTATTGTTCCCTTTTGAATATATTCTTTGTTAACCTTTGGTTATCTCTTGGATGCTTTTATGTCATTCAAAAAGTAACAAAAATAACCAATGCTGTCGCTTTTTGAAATTCAAAATGGATTAGTCTGCCTGAATCACTTGCTGTGTTGTTTGTTATGACAGATTAGGTCGGCCATTGAGTTGAGCACTTCTGATTATGACAAGGAGAAGTTGCAAGAGAGATTAGCAAAGCTTTCTGGCGGTGTTGCAGTTTTAAAGGTCTGCTGCTGTTTGACATTATGTTGCATACATTTTATAGCCTGTCAACTCAATAATGCAAGAACTCGGCCTGGGAAACTCAAATCTGTTGAATTCTTCATATAAATAGTTGAACTCAGCCTGATAATCTTTTACCTTGAACGTGCCCAAAAGTAAGAGATAACCATGGTGGAGTTTTACTTCTTGCAGATTGGAGGAGCTAGCGAAGCTGAGGTTGGTGAGAAGAAAGATAGGGTTACTGATGCCTTGAATGCTACAAAGGCAGCTGTAGAAGAGGGTATTGTAGCAGGTAAAGTTTGTATTCTTATTCCTGATTTATTCCTTATTCATCCTGCTAAAATTGATAAAATTTATCTTTAGAGGTATCTTTACCAAGCATTCTTCATTAATTCACTTGCAGGTGGCGGTGTTGCCCTTCTATATGCTGCTAAAGAGTTGGAAAAGTTGCCTACTGCTAACTTTGACCAGAAAATCGGTGTTCAGATTATTCAGAATGCTCTGAAGGTTTGTATCTGCCTTTTATCCATATGTTCAGAGGCCTTGAAATGGCATGTGAAAGTTCGGGGCCATTGCTTAGCTATCTAAATTTAGCTAAGAAACCTTTTTTCAAAATTTTATTTTGTATTTTTTGTTCAGAATATTTGATGAGATTGTAGTCTAAGTGGCCTTTGTCGGTCACAGTAACTACTGTAGCATTGTTGTGCACAAATGAATTAGATAATGTAATTTTCAATTGCAGACGCCAGTGCATACAATTGCCTCTAATGCAGGAGTTGAGGGGGCTGTTGTTGTTGGTAAGCTATTGGAGCAGGACAACACGGAACTTGGGTATGATGCCGCTAAAGGTTAGTACCTGTCTTTGGAGAATATTTTCTCCTCTTCCCTTGTAGGCTTTTAGAAATTAAATGAAATGGTTGTGTAATCAGGTGAATATGTTGATATGGTCAAAGCTGGGATTATCGATCCATTGAAAGTTATAAGAACTGCTTTGGTTGATGCTGCAAGGTAAGCATAAAAAGGCTAATTTCTGAGTTTGATTTTATTAGTTTTTTTTTCCTTCCATTTTAATGATCATCAGTATTTTTAATTTAACAAAGAGCGAATGTTGCCTCTTGGTGCAGTGTTTCCTCTTTGATGACAACAACCGAAGCTATTGTAGTTGAACTTCCAAAGGATGAGAAGCAAGCACCAGCAATGGGCGGGGGCATGGGAGGCATGGGTGGCATGGACTATTGAAGCACCAATAGAAGACACTGATCTTCAATGTCTTGTGTTTTTTTTTTTTTTTTTTTAATTTTCTAAAATCAACACATAAACTGAACATTAGGATCTATGGCCTGCTGCTGCTCCATTGAATCGGTCTTAATTGTTTCAATGACAAGGCATCCTTATAATGATAGTGGGAAATAGGCATTTAGAGTGGTGGTTTGGTAATTAGGGATAAAGCTATTTCTAAACTAACTCTTCCAGGAAGATTTTGGTTTTGTATGGAACTGTGTATTTGTTTCAAAATAAAACATTGTCTTCCTCGCATTTCTGGCCGCTTGAAAATTCTATTTACTCCTCTGTATACTCGTCAATTAAAACAAGTGTGAAGACATTCGTTCTCTGTTTCAACCTTTGAATGCTGCTGTACGGATTGACACAGGAATTTTAGTACTGTTTTATTCTACAATTTCTTACTTCGCTGCAAGGTATCTCTTGCTGAGGTAATTAATGTTTAAGATAACGTCCTGTGTAAGGATTTAAAATAAAATAAAATAAAATAAAATAAGAAAAAGGCAAACAAATAAATTAATCGAATTTTGTGTGTACTAAAATATTACACTGCCTCTTTGTCTGCTTTATATATAATTATAAAAAAACATATGGTCGATCATGTAATACATGATTGGCAGTGTAACCCATGATTTAGTCATTAAGTCTGTAATATTTTAATAAACAACCATAAAATTTAAAATTTAAAACATAGATCTTGTGCAAAAATAAATTTATATAAATAAAAATTAGCAAAAATAGTTAAAAAAAATAAGTTTAATATATGCCTTTTTTTTTTAAAGTCAAATTTAAAGTACTCAAATGGCAGACATCCATTGTTCAAAATGTTTGGAGGTCCGTCCGTGAAGGTAAAATTGTTATGTTTGTTTAAACAGAGTAATGTGATGATTTCGCATGGGTTCTAAGGTTGTCATGCACCAACACATTGTAGACAAAGCATATTGACATGAGTTTGGTACCTTGGAAGCATATCTAGTGCAAATCCCTCTTTTTAAGCACAGCTGAGAAAACAATAGCTCAGAGCATTATCACCAAAAGAAAGGGGGAGAATCCTAAATCCTCCAGAAATTGTTAATTAAACAAGCACCATATGGTTCTTGTAACATATAATATTTCACTCAATGATGTCCAGACAACTGCTTAAAACACAGTTTCCTAGTTATCCTCTACCTTTGCGACGGTTTTTCGAAGCTGCACAATCTGAACAGTACCATTTCCCTTTTGGTTGTTCTTTCAATCCAACACACCCAAAGTGGAACCACTCTATCTTGCACTGTTAAAAGGAACAGAAACTTGAGATATACTTGGGATAGGAAGTATAAATATGAGAGATTGGAAATACTAATAATAATTGAACAACATACATTGGGGTTATCGCAGGCAACCATCTCTCCATAACTGACTTGGTTGCAGAAACAATATGTTGGCTCGTTTGGATCCACAGGTAAATCCAACTCCATACCAGTAGGATTTGCAACTGGTGCTGCTGTAACTGCTTCTGTTGTTGTGGCTGTTGCCAGGCGTGTTCTGCAAATGGAAATAAATGTCTTCTTCCATCAATATTCTCATATTTGACACTGAATCTGGGTTATCTAGAAAATAAATATTTGTCCCCCCCTTGATCTCTCTCTCATACACCCAAAAACTTACCATGAAACAAATATCAGCGAAATATGATGGAAGAACAGGTGATGAGGTCAATAGAAATAAACCATGCAACTAAACAAATAAACATTAGACCTAGAATATCCTATCATTTTCAACTTGGCTTATTTTTTTTTTTTTTTGGGTCAAAATGACTTTATCTTCGCAAGAGCTACTGAAAGCTACCCTCACACTCCACAGACTATTAACTCAGATGCTGATTCAGAGGATGAAAGAAGTCCTGACAAAGCATCATATTGAGTATTGTTTCCCTTCAAACTTTCTCATGTGCTCTGTTTCTAGGGTTCTTTTACTTTACTTCATGTGCTACATTCTGTTTTTATTGTTACAGTAAGAAGGAACCAACTCTCTGCTTGTTCAATTTTTTTTTAAACTAAACTCACTTATATTTTCTAACCATATCTTCAATCCAGGGAAAAGGGACTTTAAACTTTCCACTCTCTTAAGTTTCGGTAACATCTGCAGATCAAGAGGAGTCCTATTGAACTATACTATATTCAATGGTCTTCCATGTCAACTTTCTCACACACTCTGCTGCTACCGCTCTTTTACTTTCCTTAAGCTTTCTACTCTTCCCTTACTGTTACAGTCAGAGAAAATCCATTTTGTCTTCAATATTTTACACTCAATTAAATTATACAGAGATACTTCAAAAAGAGAGCCATTCTGGCTTACATCTCTCAGATATGGGTCAATATCATAATATTGAACATAAAGCAGTTCAGATTAAACCCAAGAAAACACAATTTACCAACACCTCCTTATAGATCAAAGAAAAATATTGAGATCATAAAGGCTTTTAGATCTGACATACTTCATATAGAAACTATAATACACATATGCAGTATAGAAAGTTACTTTTTACGCCCTCCTCTTCCACCTTCACTACTCCTTCCAGATTTAGTGCTACTATCAAGATTTGGGGCGGGCGCGACATTTGTAGCAACACTATCTCTTTCTGCAAAAAACCATGTGAATACATAACATTTGACAAACAAGTATTAATGATATGAAAGAAAGACATGGATCTGTCCAAGCAGAAATCTGTAAGGTACCAAAACAGGCAAGAGAAAACAGAGTGTACCACGTCGAAGCTCCTCATCAAAATTTTTCAGATATTGATCTAGTTGTTGTATGTGTGTATCTACCTGAACGATTATGGTCACAATTAGCAACAACTAATCAAAGATTGCCGGGTTACTCTATACAAAATTCATATGTCAGGTCTTGTATGTGCACAAAGTAATCACATAAAGTGCCTCAGACAGAACTGAAGGCTGATAATAGCATGCTACATTCAAATCATAGTCCATTGATTTATACCTAAACTCATGGCATTTGTTGACGGTATAGTGTGGTAAAAAACAAGAATATTATCGAATTTCCACATTAGAAAAATAGATGAATGATTTCTTGAGAAGTGTAGTAATTATTCAATGAGTGATATGAACACAATGCAATTTTGATTGCAACCTCTTTGATGATTCACCAACTTGATTAGCAACTGGCCCATGAGACTACCCAAAGAGTACACTGCACATACCATCATATTTTTTCAGACATGCCCATAAATCCCTCAACTCTTCTTTGTTCAATGAGTTGTAAACAGGTTGCTTGATTCTATAACCTTGGTAGTCAGGAAACTCATGAAAATAAATAATATCATAGGTAGGTGGCCCAACAGATTTTGAACCCTCAACCTCTTGGTTGAATCAAAGGGTCGTTACCACTCAAACCAACCCTTGAGGTTCATACCTCCCATCACCTTCAAACTAAACAAAAAAAGGGTCTTTTAAGAAATAGGAAAATCTGTTACCACTGCCCCAAAACCAGTGTGAAAGTATTGATAATTTATATCCTCAGGCATTGAGAATCTCTCTTTCTGAGGACATCACTCCTGAATCTAGATTATACATCTAATCTATTTATTCTCCATGTCAAAACTTTGGGGATTCCGATTCTTTTTGCCAGAATAAAAAGGCCCAAAACAGCAAATGGGGGCCAATTTTTCTCAAACCTCAGAAACAAAGGATCACATAAAAAAGACTCCAATAAACAGATATCCATCAAAATTTGTCGATTCATATAAGTTTATCTAAAAAATCTAACAGCATCATCTACCTACCAGTCTGCTGTGATCAAATATTGCTTGTGTAAGAGAAATAAAAATTTAAGGAAAAATAAGAAAAGAGGAGAGAGAGAGAGAGATCCGACAGCTTTAAATTTTTTCTTTTAGAAAATATAAGAGTCAGAATAACAAGTAATGTGAACCAATCAAACATTAATGGTAATACAATGAATTCACATACCAAATCATATGCTTGAACAGCCAAGGCAACCTTTTCATCTGCAATCCTGACACTATGCTTTTGCTCATCAAGTGCATCATCAGAGAATCTGACAAGTGAAGTATTTGGTGTAATATTCCCTGCCCTAATTTGCCTCTTAAGATCCTCTATTTCTTGTTCACATCGTTGTTCATTTTGTCTTTGAATTTCTGTCAGTGTACATAAAAGACAACACTACACATGAGAATCCCAGCCCAAAGAAGAGAAGAAAATATGTCTATAAACATAAGCATAACTAGTAAAACTGTAAAACCTTCTAAATCAACTCCTTTGTACAGGAACATGCACCTAGGTAAGTACAGCATCTGGAAGTTGTAGGGTGCATGATAGACTATAGGTTGGAGGTAGGGTGGGTATTGCTGCCCTGATTGCAGTCAATCTTTATGCTTATAGGGACATTGAGACCGCAGAATATTACAAAGAATGAAGCAAAACCACTGGTGACTGCTATAAGGACATTTTTATGAAGGAGATTCTCTTCATGTGGAATTGGGGGGAAGAGAAAACAGAAAGAAAATAGAAGTTTGAATTTGCTAAATGCATAATGGATGAAATCTAGTCTTAATTATCATAACTTGCCAAAGGACACTTAAATGCAAAAAATCGAGCTCCTAGCTATATATATGTGCTCCTTTAGTACCGCAGCAGACACTTTGGTTAAGATAAAGAACTGAAACATCTTCAAAACTTAGAATAGATAATATTAAACTAGTGACAACTGTGGTTTTCATCTAGCTCTCATCCATATGAGAACCCATGGCTACATCACTGCATTCAGACTAGACTACCTAATAATACTTTTAATTTCCAATACCCTAAATGTGTCACATGCCTTCTCCATCCAATGGCTAAGAATTGACATGAGACAAGGCTATAACAGAGAAAAAAAAATGATATTGATCATCACAAAAACAACAACAACAACAATATTTTAATATGCTACATGAAGATTGTTATTAGAAAACATACCTTGCAAACTTTTATCAAGATCTCTTAGCAACGCATACTTCCTCTGAAGAATATTGGGTAGTGATTCCAGATCTGCATAAAAGCAATCACCCAAGAGTTGAACATAAGAAGAATAAACTAATAAGAATTCTTAATATTTAAGTACACCAACAAATATGTGGTATGATTAGGAAAAGACAAGGTAGAGATATCTCAAGACATAACAGAGATACTTCAGAATGATTCAGGCTTACTAAAGACAAGTAAAACATCCCTAAACTCCTTTTATGCTCCTGTTTCATGCACAAGCAAAAACTGAGACATGAACTTAAAAGTGAATTAATACGACAAGTATTCATCACGTCCACACCACTAGGCATTATACTTCTCACATTATGTGCAGGAATATAACTCCCAATTGAAATGGCTGATTAATTTAAACATTTTTCAAAGCCTTAGTTAAGATGCACTGACCTTTAAATATATATATATATATATATGGATTATTTATAGGAATCATAATACCAACCTATAGCAATTGAGATAAAATCTCAGAAAACCTAAAGACACGTTTTGCAAAATTTAATTCACCATAAAGAATGAAAATGAGGAAATATAATTGTCAGTGAAACCTACAGTAATAAACATAACAGCAAAAATCAAAAGGCATAAATTTCAAAGAATGCATTTTACAATTGAATGATTACGTCACCAGAATAACCCCGATTAGGGTTTCTATATTTCAATGAAAATAACAACTAAGATAGATATGGAGAGAGAAAGCTTACTGGCTTGAAATTCATCGAGGAAAGACATTTTGGTTGAATTTAGGGGCTTTTTGGGTGTTCAGTGAAGCTGATTTTGTTTGATTTCTGTGAAACTTCAAGCTGTTCCCGCCAGAGATTTAACGAACTTTCGAGCCCTAGAATCAGGCCACTTCCTGTCAAAATGACATTTAAAGCCTTCAGTATTTTCGTTTAAATGAGCAACGGAATTTTGAAAAGGATGCGTCATGTCCCAGAAAACGACGCCCTAATAAATTCGATTGCGGAAATATGGAATCAAATGGTTCCTTGGATTTAATACAATTGGGCCCACTGGCCTTGGAAGTTAGTCTTGGATCAGGCCCATGTATAAAATACAAGGCTTTGCACAACCCATACGAAAATTGTGTTGTACTGTTACCGTCTTTTAAATTTTACGTTAATATTTTTTAAAAATCTTATATGTTTTTAATTATAATTTTTAAATTTTCTAAAACAAAATGCTTAAATTAAATTTAATAGTGTAATTGGGCAAAATGGGTAGACAAACCGGATGCAATATCAGGCCATTGATCACTAATATTAGTGCTGTCTTTCTTTCTTGCCAACTTTCACCCAACCTTATTGCCCGCCAAGTTTATACTTACAAAGAAAAACATCTGTGATAATAAACCAAACAGAGCTAGTTTCAGCTTATTTATTTAATTAATTAATTAGTTACTCAAGAGTTTGCTTATGTTATGGGTAAGCATGTAGAGCATTAATTTTAAAATATGATCATGAGAACGGCCGCTCCGCAGATTAATGTTTGTGACATGGGGCCTGACTAGCTTGTTTCATTTGTTTGTCTGTAACTCTGATCTTCATAAACCCAGCTTGTTCGTCGAATATAATTTAAAGCAAAAGTCTTCCATGATCGTCTAGCTATATATATTTACCCCTTTTCGTTACAATGCTTTCTGTTACCATCATTTTCATGGAGTTGCACTTGTTTGTAGCTGGTTATTATTCTCAATGAGAAAGAGGAAACATGCATACAACATTTTCTTGTTAGCTTTCTTTTCCTTTTTTAATTTTTGTTGACTTGTTTGGAAGATGTTTTGGGAAAAGATGAGTTGTATGGACAATTGCATAACTCAAAAAGAACATGAAGAGAATGAGTGAAAATAAAACAAAAAGGTCCAAATATGATATGATAAACCACAAGCACGTCATTTATTAATCATAGAAGTAATCAATCCTCTGTAAAATTAATCGTATAATTAACCATTATTAATTGAAACTTTTCTAAACTGCTACATTTTGAGTGTTGGTGCACTTATTCTTTTTCTCTTTAAAGGAGTGAACAAGGAGCTTTATTCACGTTCATCATTTTCTCACTGAGGATTTCGCTCCGGACAAGATAAGGAAAGAAAAGTTACGAATTTCACTCCACCTGTTCATTCACTGGAATTTAGTAACTTCAATTTTTCTGGTTTGAGTGTATGGCTTTGCAGTGAACCAGCTGATCGGAAAAGCAATGCAGAAAAGCAAGCGCATGGGAATGATGAGTGGACCACAATTCTTGTAAGAGTTAACAAATCCTTAATTTTTCATCTTCCTTCACTATCCCAGTATTAAAAATAATGCAGTTTTTCCATTGTGTAAGGTTTTGATTTTCTTGAAGCTTGCAGAGCTTCCTGATTGCAATAAGTGCCATTGTCAATGCAACCTTTTCAACCGGAATTGATTCACAATCATTTCAGTTTAATTACTCTCCCTCAGTTTGTCTATGTTCTATACTTAAAACACAGTAAAGTGTGTGTGTGTATATGTGTGTGAAACATCAAGGACATTTAATTCCATGCCATCATCAAATCCAACAATAGATGAATCATAAATAGTAAATAAATTAGTGTTCTAATGTTTTCCAGTTCTACAAAGATGCATTTGAAACTGAAGATGATAATCCTTACAAGCAAGGATTTTTCCACCTGGTATTCTCCCTCGGTTCCATGTATTTTGCAATGTTATTCATCTGTTGGAATCTTCAAAAGTCAGCACAGAAAGTAAGAGACAAACCACTACACTACTCATTTGTATGTCATTATCACACATTGATTCTATAGTAAGTCATTTGCTTTTCTTGATTTATTAAGAGTTTGACCTTAATTCTTGATAAAAAAGATAATGAAAATTTAGCAATTATCGCCGCCGCAACCAGGGGGAACTGCCAGCGATAGGCTAACCCGTTGTATTGCTGCTGCCCTATTGCAGCACCACCAACACCACGACCACGGCCACCTACGACCAAGACATTACTGGCCGTGAAATGTCTCCAACCAAATCTTGTTTGCTGGGAGTAGCAATAGTCGTGGCCCTGGCTTTTTTCTTCTATTACGTGCAGATGATTTCAATATCTCTTCTTCTAATTCTAATTCTCACATATCCGGCCAATTGGCATATGATATTCTCCGTTGTTCCAGTAACTTAACAATTATCGCAAGAAACTTGTACATGCAAGTGTAACTGTTGCGGGTGCTGGTAAGTGTATGGACGGCTCGATTGCAGATGGCATTGCTGCAGATTGGAAGTCGTATGGAGCCGTCAGCTTCACCATCGCAGTTGGAGCAATCGTTGAGATTGAGGACCGTGACAGAGATTATAATCATCGGATGGCACTGACGGCGTCGTGTGAGCAAGTTATGGCTGGATTTTAATCAAGTATAACAACAGGAACGATGTTGGATGCTGACGCAAAAACATGCAAGGCTTCGTTAGTACATTTCTAGATTTCACTAGTTAATTCCTTAATTTCTTCTTGTTTTTGTTTTATTTTTTCTAGGGTAGTTTAATTAATTCCTCAAATTGTAATACCATCTATGTTAATACAGAAGGGATTAGGGGTTAGAGTCTTTAATTTGCATCTTGTGTTTTAACTTTTACTGAGTTAATTTGCTTCACCAAAACTTTGAGATCAGTTTAAGAATTAGAGGACCAATTGATCTGTGCTTGTGTGGTATTGTTAGGACCAAACTGTTTTCCTATAGATACCAACTCATTGATTAATATTTCTATTGTTTCTACAGTAAAATTCAAAACTAGACGGGTTAACGTTAACATAGCAATACGAATATAACTAATTTCAACTACTGTGTTACTTTTTAGCTTCTGATTTTATTAAAAAAAATTTTAAATAAGATAATTTTATTATATCAACGTTATTGATATGGTAATTATTTAATTAATGAGATGAACAAAATATATTTATTGTCATAGTTGAAAAAATTAATAAAAAATTATAATATTTAATTAATATAATAAAAAAAATTATAAAATTTTTTATTATTTTTTTCAATATTAATAAATATAATTCCATCACCACATTGAATACGAAATCTTGAGTCATTGAATACATAATCTTGCACTGAGTAGTAGTAGGACTGTCTTGTCTAAAATGATCACCCACTTTTAAATTCCATCAAATTCTCCCTCTAATAGCAAGGTCTTCACCCGCTTTTAAACCAACCAACAATATACCTATATGCATACAAAATGTTCAAGAGATTATGGGTCTCCGCATTCCTTGAAGCGATAATTCTACTAATATTACAGACTGTAGTAATCACTGCTACTGGAGAAGAACCAGTTCTTGATTTATACATGCACGACATTCTTGGTGGTAGCAGCCCGACAGCAAGGCCAGTGACTGGTTTGCTAGGCGACATATACAGTGGTCAAGTTCCCTTTGCCACGCCATTTGGGTTTCTTTCTCCGAAAGGAGGTGTAGTAATTCCCAATGCTAATGGTGCTATTCCTATTGTTAATGGCGCCAATGGCATCCCGTTAGGAAGTGGTACCACTTTTGCAGGAAAATCAAATGATTGGAAACTTCAAAGCCAACTGGGACCTGGCGGTTTGGGACTCAGATTTGGAACAATTACTGTCATTGATGACATACTGACCTCCAGTCCTGAGCTGGGTTCACGGGCTATCGGCAAAGTTGAAGGGATGTACGACGCAGATGATGGCGTTTACATCGACGATTGAAGGAGGCAAATATGGTAATAGCCTCAACTTCTATGGAACGCTCAAGATCGGAAGTGCAATGTCACGTTTGTTGGTGACTTATGGGACTGGTATATTCAAAAATGCAAGAGGGTTTGCGGAAGGCACTGATTCCTCCAGGCCAAAGTGTCACCTACGGTGCACAGACGTTGCTGAGGATCGCTGTCCATCTAAGTAACCGAAATTCGAGGAGCGAACATGAATAATTTGACTAATACTTTCAAGTTTTTTCGTTTTATCATTTGTATTTCTGTCGGAGTTTTGCCAAAGTTTGATTTTGGAATACAAAATTCTCTCTTTTGCATTATTCTCAATGGTGCTTCCGACAAATAAACAACCCAATTGGTGTCCTTTTCAATTTACGAAAAGGATGCAGCATGAACTCTGCAGATTCCCCAACGAAAAAACAATGCCACCAACTGGTAAGCAGGTGCATGAGGAGACAAGTGCAATTCATTGGAAAAATTTATAAGTCATAACAAAACCTGTTAATTTTTCCCAAGTCTCTACGAACTTCTGATCACAATTTGCTTTTCCCAAGTTAAACTTTCGGTTACAGTTATCACAGAGACTTGACAGTTAAAGGGGATTCGGGCAAATCCTTTTACCATCGGACATGGGAAATGCCTGTATAAGGCAAGTTATTGATGAATAATACAACTCCGTTTCAAAAAGAAGAGACCCATAATTCATGTTAAGTTGAGATTACTTCAAATTTCGCAAATTTAGAAGATATTTTACTAAAAAAAGGGTATATTTTGAAAATTATGATTCATTTATATTAACTTTGCACTGATTAAAGAGTAAAAAATTAAACAAAATTAGGGATTTATAGAAAATAATTCAGATCTGAAACAAGTTTTCTAAATTTAACAGCATGTCAAATTATTATTTATTATAAATAAATAAAAAAATACAATGGCAAAAAATCATCGAACTCAAGTCACAAAAATGTGAGTCAATGTACTTACTAATGAGCTGCAATAATTATGTAAAATAATATTTATTTGTATTTATTTATTAATTAATATTATTTTAAATATAAATAATCATATAAAATAAAATTATTAAAAAAAATTATAACTGGTTAACTTGATAAAGAATACAATAAATTTAATTATTTGCATAAATAGTTTCTAAAATAAAATTATTTTGAAATTTTTTTCCAATAATTTTTATGGTTAATGACACCTATTTACTCACTCTCTAAAATGAGTTAATGATAATTCTAGTTCAAAATTTTCAAAAAAAATTAGCTTCAATCTAGGTTATTAATTATTGCAATTAATTTAAAGGTTGGACAAATTATAGAGTTAACGACATCCAGTAACCCTCTACTATGAATTAATGATACTTTAGTTCAAAATTTTGGAAAAATTTCAGTTGTAGTCCATGTTGTCTTCTTGTTAGTTACTGCAGTTAGACTTAAAAGGGTTCGTTCTTTACTAACCCAAAAAGACAATATTACCCTTCGAAGAAGATTAAAAGAAGAAACTGTAACAATATTGCTCTTGCCAAAAAAAAAAAAAAAATATATATATATATATATATATATACAAATAATAACAGAGAAATCCAGTAATTAAAATTAATGTACAAATTCAATATATTATAATAACAAAAATTATAAATGAAATTATATAAAAAATAACAAAAAATTAATAATATTAAATATTTGAGAACATTATCAAAAAATTAATATTTTTATATACATAAATTAATAAAATATATATTTTTTTATCTACATTTGAAAATTTTACTTACTAATTATTATTTTCTTGTAGTAAAAATAAGAATTTACTTGATCTACAGGTCATTGCATATTTGGGAAGGGTGACCAAGTCCAATTTCCAAGTTATAACTTGTTCCACCAATCACCTACTCCATCAAAACAACGCCACCATATTAACAGTGCACAACAACTCCACCTCAGTCGATAATGGCTTCTCTATTTAGAGACCAAACTCCACCTCTTGCTTGCATAATCAACCAAAATAGCCTTCATCTTTACGGACCCAAATGCCTTTGGTACACACAGATCATAAGATGTTCAAGCAATCATCACTGTTTAGTTTCATCACATTGCTAATTGTCACTGCCCATATGACAATATTTGTCGCTGCAGCTGACCCTGCCCGTGCAGGTGGAGAATAACCCATTCTCGAATTTTATATGCATGACATACTTGGGGGCAATAGCCCTACAGCAAGACCAATTACTGGTTTGCCAGGAAACATCTACGATGGTCAAGTAGCCTTTGCTCGACCGATAGGATTCTTCCCCCAGACGGTGGCATTGCCATCCCAAATACCAATGGTGCCATTCCAACAGTTAATGGTGTTAATGGCATCCCACTGGGAACTGGCTTACCAGGTACCACTTTTGCTGGAAAACAAAATCAACGGAAACTAAATGCTAATATTTAGATTCAACTAGGGCCCGACGGACTTGGACTAGGTTTCGGAAGAATCACCGTCATTGATGCCATTCTAACCTCTAGTCCTGAGTTGGGGTCACAGTCACTAGGGACAGCTCAAGGAGTTTATGTGGCAAGCTCTGCAGATGGGTCAACACAGATGGTGGCATTTACAGCTATGCTGGAAGAAGGTGAATACGGCGATAGCCTCAACTTTTATGGTGTATACAAGATTGACAGTGCCATGACACATCTGTCGGTGAAGGGTGGTGCGGGAAAGTTCAAGAATGCTTATGGCCTTGCTGAGGTGCGACCACTCATACCACCTGGTCAACGTGTCACAGATGGTGTAGAAACATTGCTGAGGATCACTGTCCATCTTAAGCGCGGAAAATCCATTACAGCTTAACATTATACGTAAATCTGTTGCTGTGATCATGAATGTCATGATTTCCATTTTTATTCTGTCAATGTGGTAATGATGAGATAAAAAATTTCATAATTCCAATCTTATCAATCTCTTAATGTGCAGAGTAGTGTCTTCCTGTTTGATTTCCTGATGAATGAGTGTGTCAATCTTAGCATGTTCATCAATCCATGCCAGATCATATCGGTGCAGTACACACATCACAACTGAAAAGAAACCAAAAAGGAAAAAGAGATCATCAACAATAACAACTATGATCTGTCAATGGTTTTACACGAAAAAAAGAAAAAGAAAAGGGAGGTGGGGTGGTCCTGATGCTTGGGCACAGAGCTTGTGTCTATCTACACAGGGCACTTCCCAGCAATTTCGGGGTTTTAAGTTGGTTATTACATATAGATGAAAAGAATAAATTACAAGAATCAAAATTAGGTAACACCTTGAAGAAGCTAACTATTGTTTTCTAATCCTAAATGCATATATTAGTCAGTCGATGTAAGGTCGTTTTTGCCTTATTGATTGGTTAACTCAAATAACAACAGGGCAACATACCATTTATAAATCTCCTCAAGCATCATGATAAACCGGTGATGTTGACGTGGGAAAGTGCATCCGCTTGATCAAGTCCATAGAGAGAATCGATCATGTATATCCGCAATCAAGCTGGACCTTTGGCAGTATCCATTCCCATCTCACCAGCAATACCAAATACGAATAATGCTGAAGCTGCAGCTTCAAAAGCACGCTGAGGATCCACAGCAACAATAGCAAAAGCAGTGACTGAGCATCCTGTCGCCGTAATCCTTTGCAACAGGGGCACCCCATTGTGATCACCAACAACTCTCTTCCCATCTGTTATAACGTCAACAGCTCCAGACACGGCAACCATGCTGCCACTTGCTTCAGCCAAGCACTTCGCTGCTTCCATTGGAACCGTGGACTCTTGAGAACTGTCCACTCCATGAAAACATATGCATATTAAACTAGTATAACAATGTCAAAATGTATCTAAATCACTTAACTCAAATTATAAACTGTTTCCCACGGAAAATAACAGCTAATTCTCAATGTCACAACGAAAAAAAAAAAAAAAACTAGTGATCAGGATTCACAACAGTATGTGTAGCTTCATTATTATAAATTAAACAAAATATAAAAACAAAAATACCCAAATCACCTTATTAAACACAATTTTTTTTCCTTTTAAATTTTAATGAAAAAAAATCATGTATTTAAAGAACCAAAAGTTTATACATGACAATATATTGGCAGACAATGATATTAAAAATTAGTTTTGGTCATTAAACTGCATAAATGTCTCTTAGAATTCTTATTTTCATTCAAAATAAATGGTGACAACCAAAGGATTGGGTCTTAATATATATTTTTAAAATTAGTAAAACTAAAATGTAATTGGTCCAAGTTTAAGAATCATACTTTACCCCAAAACTATTAATAATATAAATAAAATTTGATTTATAAATTTTAGGAGAAAGTAAAAAAATTTTGCAGTGATTATTAAAATAAAAGATAAGATAACATGCTAAATTATTACTTTTAATCTTTAGTCACTACTATTTTTTGTTTATTTGGGAAAAGTATTAAAAAATTTAAGAAAATAATCCCACCTACCCAAAAGAAAAAATAATAATAATAAGAGAATAAAATAAATATCTTTAAACTTTGTTTTAAAAAATATAATTTATTTAGCCTCAATTACCATATTTTTTTATTCGTCTTTATCATATATATATATATATATATATATAAATACTCGAATCTGTAGAATATACATATAAGTGCATCTCTATTTTTATCTTTTATTTCTTGAATTTTGTCAATACTCTATTTTTCTTTATCCCATTTTACTTGTAAATTGCGAGTTCAATGTCTTAGTATACCCAAATAAAAATTCTTTTACTTGTTTTATGGTTTATTAGTATATATTTCATACGTAGAAAGCAATTTTGAGTAAAAAGTACTTCTTTTATAAAGAACTATTGCAATTTTGTTTTTCTTTCTAGTGAGTATTTAAACTATTTGTTGAAAAATTATCTAAGTATTTCTTAATTTTAAAAAATAAAAATAACATTTATTCCAATCAAATATAAAAAATGGACACAAGAGGACTTTTTAAATGTGTGAAACTAGTCTAAATGGTTTCAAAAAATCTTCCAACTAAAAATACTCTTATTGTAAACTATAAATTTTAGTTAGTTCACAAATTAATACTAAAGTATGATATTTATAAGCACTATTTTTACATGGTTGGGAAAGTTTGGAAGGTGAAACTTTTAAAGGCTGTAAGGTGATTAAGTGAATTAATAAACTTGTTATAATATATGTGAACTTTATTTTAATTATTATTAACTAAAATTAGAATAAACTATAATTCAAATAATTAATTGTTGTAATAGCAAGATAAAATGTTATTTATTAAGGTTCTTATATTTATAGTGTCTAAGGTTTATCAATAATCAGAGTGGCGCAGCGGAAGCGTGGTGGGCCCATAACCCACAGGTCCCAGGATCGAAACCTGGCTCTGATAGAGTGGCTTCCGAAATATTTTTGGTTTTTTTGCATAGTCAATCTGACGTCGTATTCATATTGGACCCTTATCTGACCCAATTGTTGCTTGAGCCCAATGTTTTAAACCCATTCACCACCAGAAGCCGAAGATAATATTGATGATAAAAAAGTAGATCTAATTTTATTGACAATGTTCGGAAAAAGGAGCAAAACGACACGTTCTTGAACGCAAAGCAAAAAACCACCACCACCCCTTCCAACTTAGAACACCGCAAAGGCAAAGAATGCAACATTCCGTTCCCTCGCCACCGTCGGCGCCGCCACCGTTAACCGCCGTCTTAAGAGACCAAACGAAACCCACTCGCTCCGTCATTATCACCACCTTGTTCTTCTCTCTTCTCTTCCTTCTCTCTCTCTTTTCTACTACCTCCACCACCTCCTCATCATCCAGTTCCATTCCCTTTCCGCCCGACCCGTCCCTCTTTCCGACCCGACCCACATTTCCCTCTAAGATCCCCTCCGACCCCGCCCCTCCCTCCCTCGCTTACCTAATCCGTGGTTCCTCCGGAGACTCCGGTCGTATGCTTCGGTTGTTATTCGCTACTTATCATCCTAAGAATCAGTACCTCCTCCACTTGGACCGCTCCGCTCCGCAAACTGAGCGGGACGCTTTAGCCATCACGGTCCAATCGGTGCCCGTATTTAGAGCCGCCCAAAACGTCAATGTCATTGGCAAAGCTGATTTTAGTTACCCAACTGGATCGTCTACAATTTCGTCTACACTACATGGTGCATCCATTCTGTTGAAGTTGTCGAAAAACTGGGATTGGTTTATCAACTTGAGTGCTTCTGATTATCCGCTTGTTTCACAAGATGGTATATCTTTAATTTCCATTTTTATTTGTTTTGGTCCAAATTTGGAGCCCTTTTTTGTGGCATTGTTGTCGATGAGCATCCGGGATTCTGTTGCTATTGTTTTCTGGGTTATTTCATTTGCATTGGAGGCTTTGTCGTTTAGATGCTTCTTTTTAATAGACTGTGATAAAGAAAGTGTTACTCATTTTGGTGGTACTGTCTTAAATTTACATGTGCTGAGTATTACTGTATTCATTTTGTCCTTTGGATTTGTTCTGATGTCCAGATGACGAACTTTTATGATGTTGCTGTCTTTGGTTTTGTATTTGGGGTTTTAGTTAGTCTTTTGATGTGTAATGTGCGTTGGTTTTGCAGATCTTCTTCACATTTTGTCATATTTGCCTAAAGAACTCAACTTTGTGAATCACACTAGCTACGTTGGCTGGAGAGAGTAAGACAGATTAATTCCCTTCTTATATTCGTATTTGTACTTTGTTCTTCTCCCCTTGACTGGCCCACCCTTTCCACATGAAAGTTAGTGATATGAGTGTACTTTGGTGTTATAGATCAAGTAAATTGAAGCGGATAATTGTTGATCCTGGACTGTATCTTTCTGATAAAAGTGCAATGTTTTATGCTTCTCAAAAGCGGGAATTGCCTAAAGCTTTCAGAATGTTTTCAGGTTTGTGTGTGCGTATTTACTTCGTTGGGTTCTCTTGAGTTCTGTTTGATTGGTTTTCTCATACTTTCATTATTCCTTTTGATGGTTAAATAAGGAAATATCATGTTCTTGCATTCTGCATTAATGAGGAATCATGTATGATAGATGGTAAATTTTGTTGATGTGTTATAAAGACTAGACTGTTTTGCACAAACATAAAGCTTTCACTGACCAAGATTTTTACTGCTTAGAAGAGATATTGTTAAATATGCATGATGTATTTTTGTTGGTTACATCAAATAATTCCTTGATTAATGTTGAATATGTATTTCTTCTGTAGTTAATGAACTGAAAATTGCATGTCTAAAGAAAATGAATGAGGGAGGTCAAGAATGTGATTAGAAGTTTTTTTCTAGTATATATTAGGTCATGGAATTGTTTAATTAGGTAGACTCCATAATCTTGGTACTATATGGAATTACAATTACAGTCAAGATTGGCATTTTTTGCTTTTCTGGCTCATATATTTGGCCAGTGGTTTTGGAATCAAGTCAATTTGGAGGCTCTTGAATCAGTTTTCAGTTAAAAACTAATCGTTTCTCTCTAGAATCCATTTAGGTTCTCTGTACTATGATTGTCTGGCCGGAGATTTAATCAATGTAAAAACAAGTAAAGCAGTTTGTGCGACTTTATCCTTGTTGTTTTCAATGTTGGGAAAAATGTTGCGGCATGGAGTTTTGAGCAAACAAAAGACTTAGTAAACAAGAGAGAAGAATTTAATTTCTAAGCGACAGGTTGGTTGATGCTTCCACTTAAATGGAGGTAACTGCTTCATAGAAATGTTGTTTAGAGCTGGGTAAAATCCAGTAATTCCCCAACTGGTCAATTGAATTCTTTACAATTTTAGTCATGTTCAGTTGATTAGAAAATTGTGGCTAGTAGTTACTTTTCTTGCTCTCAATTAAGACTTGTCTGTGAGCTAAGCATACTAAACAGTGAATTGGGAGTCCAAAGTCATGGTTGAAGGTTTGAGAGTCAAGGTGATAAGAAATATATCAGACAAAAATAAACTAAGCAAAAAGGGGAGCGGATGAAGCAGAGAATTAAAGAAAGCCGAATAGTGAAAACCCCACCTATGGGAACACATCACAGGATCTTGTCCAGACAAAAATATTCGCTGTGAAAGCTATGTGTTTGTCATAACATCTTTAAAATGATTCAAGATTATAAACTGCCAATTACATGAAGTGCTCCTTGCAAAGGTACCTATTCTGTCATAACATCTTTAAAATGATTCAAGATTATAAACTGCTAATTACATGAAGTGCTCCTTGCAAAGGTACCTATTCCCTTGTCAATTATCTTCCCTCCTTTGCAACTCACATGCGACTCCGTGAATCTTCAATTCTTGCTTATATGAATTCAAAACCTGTGCTCAAAGATTTCTCTGAAAACTCACGGCCTGAATACCTCTAGTTAGTTCTAATATCAGTTAACAACAATTTTGCATACCCCGGGACAAATATGTAGAGCATATTTTGGTGCTGTAAGGTTGGTAATCATCTATTTAGATGTCTGACTTTATGAAACCTTCAAGTATTCATTTTTAGACACACAATAATCACATATGGTGTGTTTGGGTATTTGGGCATATACCACTTGTAGAGTTTTAAATGTGTTTTTGTTGGCTGAATTGTATCTTCATAATTGACAAGTCTTTAGTTGGATGACTTAGACACTTTAGGAACTTATGGTATTTTGCCACAAAGTATGTCAACAACAAAAAGATCTTAGCATGGTTTTTCAGTCTTTTGGTAGCGAGAGGTCTTGTAGTCTAGCAAAAAACCTAGTTAATGTCTGTCAGTCTTTTGGTTTGACCCTTTTTTAATTCTATGAACAATAAGGCTAGACTGATCAATTGCACACAATTAAATGAAGTAGAGGTGGTTGCTGCTATAACTAGGACAAATATGCACAAAATTAAAAATTGTTAATTTTGAACTTTGATGTGTAACAGTGAAGTTATGTGGTGCTCTAGAAAAAGCCACGAATAGAGTTGGAACTACCCATCACGTAGACAACATGAGGTTGATGATAGTGATTGTCTTAGTGGCATGATATCAAAATTTTACGATTTCATTGGTTTTTGCTTAATTTAGATCCAATGAAGATTGTGGTTGCATTATAGTCCATGATTTGGTAGCCAAGATGGTTAGCGGGGTGTCACAGGACGTTAGTTGCGACACGTATTCGTGCAATGCTTAGCTAGGTTTTAAACTTGCGATGTTAACTAAGCAAGTCTTAATTCTTATGCAGGAGCTTATTAGAAAGCATTAGTGGCGTATAAAAGTTAAGCATAACAACAAAAGAAATACAAGAGAGCTTTTGGAAATAGAGGAATTTATAACTATACAAAAGGAAAAGTATTACACAATAATTATACTTTTTGTGCTTGGTTTAGTGGATAAGCTTGATGCCCTAAAACATAAGGGAAGGCACCTATTTTAGTAGTTAGGGGCTTGAAATGGATGGTTAGGATTGCACTTTAAAAAGAACGAGGGCTGAGATTTGTTCTCTAGAAAGCTCTATGCAACTTGCTTGTATAAGTTACTGCTACTGTTCATGCAACTTATTCTACTGTTCATGCAACTTGCTTCTACTGCTCAACTTTTTGTACAAATTGGTCAATTTTTTAAAGTATCCGATTTCTAGAAATTGAGCTTAGACTTTTACATTTTGGACTTTTTAGGCTAAATTTAGACGTTATGTGTGAAGTCCATGTCCTCTTTTGGAAATTAGATATTTCATAAAGTCCTACAAGCTTGCAAAGGAATGACATGATTAAGTTGATACTATACGAGCATGCCTTGATAAGGCTACACATTACATGAAAAAATGAGTAGTTAGTAGGGGACGACATATCAAGTTCAAGGAAGGAGATCTTGTACTTGTCAAACTATTGCCCTAACAATTCAAGGCGTTCTGGCAAGTACACGAGGGTTACTAAGAAAATAAAAGGACCCTTCCCTATTGCCAAACATATCAGCAAGGTCTCTTATTGACTTGAACTTCCACCAAGACTTAAGAACCATCTAGTCTTCCACATAAGTCTTCTTAAACTTCATCATAAAGATATGGAAGACCAAGATAGGAATATATCCAAGAGAGTGCCAACTGTTGTAATTACCATGTTCGACAACGATGTGGAATGCATACTTGTGGATTGTGTGATTAAGAGGAAAGACTTCAACCATACATTGAGTACTTGGTGAAGTAAAAGAACTTTCCTGACAGTGAAGTGAGTTGGAAACGCGAGGATACGCTATAGCAGTTTGCGAAATACATCCAATGATTCAAGGATGAAGGCGTGATGAGGATGTTGTGAGATTATGTGGGGAAGATGTTATGATTTGCAAGCTTTAAGGCCCAAAATCAAGCATAAAAGAGGACATGAGCTTCATAAATAGGGCCCAAGTTTAGTTTAAAAAGCCCAAAATGTGAAAGTGCAAGCCCAACTTCTAGAAACAAGATATTTCAGAAAGTTGTGCACAACAAGTTGAGCAACAGTAGCAATATATTGCATGAAGGAGAACAAGTTACGTGAATAATAGAAGCAACTTGTATAAATAAAAGTTGCATAAAGTTTTCTAAAAGACAAATCTCGGTCCTTTATAGTGCTTTTTAAGGTGTAATCTTAGCCATCCTTTTTTTAGCCCCCCACTATTATAAATAAGGTCTTTGTGTTTTAGGCATCAAGTTCATCCACAAATTCAAGTACAAAAAGCCTTTGTGCCATGTAATACTTTTCTTGTCATATAATTAGAACTTTCTCTCCTTTTAAAAGCTCTCTTGTGTTTCTCTAATTTTTGTTATTATGCCTAAACTCCATATGTCACTAGCGCTTCCTAATAAGTTCCCGCACAAAAATTAAGGTTTGTTTAGTTAGTATCACGAGTTTAAACCTTGTTAAGTGCCACACAGATACTTACTGCAAGTAGTGTCCCATGATCGAGAGCTCAGACCTTGCCCGAAGTCAAATACCAATGTGTCCATGTTTCAATTAAAAATATGTCAGCTAAAATGTTTCTATTTCTATATAATTATCATCAAACTTTTAGATCCCTTCACTTTAGCTCAGTTTGCTTGAGATACCTGGCATCATTCTTCCCGCTCATTTCTGAGATTTTATGCAGCCAGCCTTCTTTGGCCCACTAACCTTATGTATGTCTGTTCATTATTGTTTTGGGTAATTCATGCACTGAATATGGCCTATGGTCATCTGTCTAATTTGTATGATGACAAACCATACTCTTTTGTTGGACATAAATATGATATTAAGCTCCTGACATGTATAATTTTCTCTATTGTAAACATATGCTACCTAAACACCATCAGCTAGTTTATATCTTCCCCCAATTTCCAGATCACCCTAGAGATGAATAGGTTTTTCCCAATAACATCTTCCATCTGTTAACCTTACACATAAAACCCCAAAGAAAGAAGGGGAAGAAGGGAAGAAAAGAAAACAAACTTCTAGTTTTTTATATTCAGATTTTTTTCATTAATTAATTCTATGTTTGATTGAATGTGACATCTATGTTGTAACATCCACGTTCAATTGAATGTCCTATTCTAGAACTATTCTAGAACGCTAGGTTGCAATATTTGTTTCCCATGAAGTGATTTCACCAGTTTACTAATGTATTAGTATGAATGTAGGACATTTGTCCAAGGTTGGAAGAGCTTCTAGCAGATCTAGCATGACTATGAACTTTTTATTGTTGGAAGAATTTACCAAAGTTCTTTGTTTGCTTTCACTGTTTTAAAGTAAGGTGTTTAATGGTTACTTTAAATGATGATGGAGAGTAGTTCTGGTATTATTATTGTCCTTTATTTGCCTATCACCATTTAAGATGTGAAAAATACTGTAAGCTTAATTTTTTGCACTATCTTTAAAATGTACATGCTTTAGCTTCTAAACAGAGTGCCATTATACAACAGTCTTCAGTTGCAGGTACCATATTGCTTCATGGTGCAGTCAGTATCTAACAGTTGAGATTTTTTTCCTTGCAGGTTCGTCTTTTTTCATTTTAAGTCGTGATTTTATTGAGTTCAGTATCTTGGGCACAGACAACCTCCCGAGGACTCTGCTGATGTATTTATCAAATACGCCTTCATCCCTTCCCAACTACTTTCCTACCATCCTGTGCAATTCGTATAAATATAACAAGACCATCATAAACAACAACTTGCTATATGTAGCCTTTGACAAATCCTCCAAAGCAAACCGCACACTTAATTCCACTGAGTTTGACACTATGATTCATAGTGGAGCAATTTTTGCTACACAATTCCAGTTTGATGATCCAGT
The DNA here is from genome assembly GCA_032401905.1 of Swietenia macrophylla. NCBI lineage: Eukaryota > Viridiplantae > Streptophyta > Magnoliopsida > Sapindales > Meliaceae > Swietenia > Swietenia macrophylla. Next base: position 3,692,367 of record CP135582.1, read on the forward strand.
GCTTGATCGCATAGACACAGAAATTTTGAATCGCAGCCCTGGAAATGTTGTACCTGGTGGATGGTGCTTAGGTGAGCCTGGAAATAACACATGCTCAGTTTGGGGTGATGCTGAGGTTCTGAGGCCCGGGCCAGGATCAAGAAGGCTTGAAAATTATCTTGTTCAATTGCTCTCGGATGGTAAGTATCGATCTCGACAATGTGTACTTGAATGACATTCATTTGCATCGCCAACTATGAGTAAAGAAAAAGGAAAACTATAGAAGAAATCAATGACAGCTTTGAGCTTCCTTTTACTATTTTAAACAGAATCTGCTGAAAAACTTAAATTCAGCTGCCAATCTCTCAGCAGCACCAAATTTTAGCTGATTAAGGTGAGGTTGTTGTAAAGTGACGTACCAATCGCAATTTCTTTATATCCGTGATGCTGGTATTTGCTCTAGTAGGAGATCCCGTAGTGTTATTAATATGTATTGTTTGCTGCTCAATGTTCTTGGAATCTTTGCTTGAACATGGATGTGAAATTCATCAAGTGTTTACCTCTTTACCCCAAACTAGCGGCAACAAGACTAACTGATATTTCAGTCAATCATGGTTGGCTTAGGGAAAGCAGAGAATTTCATGAGAATCATAAATCAATGCAAAAGAAAATTGTCCAACATTCTGAAGCTACTGACTGCTGAGTTTCTTAGAAGTTTTCAGGACTGTCATCTAATTGTTTCTCGTCTTCGATATCTACCTCCAAGATTTCCTGGAAACCAACAATGTTTTTCCGTCGATAAAAATTTAACATGTTTAATTTTACCCAGAAGATGGAATGAATGGCAAACAAACTTACTGGGATTCTCTGCCTTAAATAATTGGCAAGCCTGGCGACAACAGTTGAACGGGTGTGCCAAAACCGGCCTCTCAGCCTAATCTTGACAAAGGGTCCATCCAATTCAGCTAGTTCAGCAACTCCTAAATATATATTTTTTAATTATTTTTATATAATCAGTCAGAATATTCAGCAAAGAGTAATCTGAAGATCCTATAACTCGTAATCTAGCTTAAAATTTGTCACCTTACCTGTTATGCCAACCGAATTGTCAAAAAGCTGAGCAAGCTGCAAGAACAGACGCATCAAATTTCAATCACCTAGTAACACCTTCTTGTGGCATTGAACAATCAAATCTTTGAATGATAAATGGAAATAAATCTCCGAAAAAAACTTATTTCCTTGCCTGGACACGAGCATCGTCTAGGACCTGTTTAACGTTGTCTTCTGTCAAATCTAATGGCGGAAGTGGAACTCCTCCCGATGATGTTGCTGCTGTTATCGTTAACAATATCCTGCCGTTGCTTGTGCTTGACAAAATTGGATTCCTCCTCTTCGATCTTTCTGGGTGATAGTGAATTCTATTTTTGTTGAAGACAATAGGATAATCGCAAGTAGTTGATAAGAGGTGTCTGGGAAAATGACAATGGTGACACTGGAGAAGTAATGCCTCCATGACACAACTACTTATTCCTGTCTAGGCAGCTTGTAGCAAGATAGTAGTAGCAGTAGTAGGAGTTGTTATTTGCATTAACCCAAGTGAAGATAGAAAAGGATGGAGATTGAGTGCTGTCGTGTCGATTTCTGGATCAATCAGCAGAGAGCCAAGTGGATATGTAGCATTTTTTTTTTCCTTTCAGGATACAACTATAACTGCTCTGCTCACTCTTCACTGTTCAACAATCCTCTGTTGTTTGTTGTTTGGCAAATGAGAAGCACTTATCAAAAGTGCTTTTAAGTTGAAGCTTTATTTCAGAAATTTTTTTTGATAAACATTAATTTTTATAAAATTAATTTATTTTTTAACTTATATTTTATATAAATACTTTACCTCACAGATGTAATTTAATGCTGTGATGAACAAGTAAAATCCATAATAAACACTTAGTAAAAATATTTTTTATTTATTTAATTTTTTACGTTTATATTTACTGATTTCACTTCATATGACCGCCGAGTCCCCCTCAATAATCAATACCAAACAAAGTCTGACAGTAAATTTCTCTGTGAGCCTTGAAATTTGCTGCACCTTATATCATAACTTTTTCTTTAGTCAACTTCATCCTATTTTTTTCCCACTCCTGTGCAGGGTAAGAACAGGGGCAGGACATGTAAGATTTGCATTGCAGTCGTTAGGATGAACATTTTCCTAATCATTTTTGGTTTTGCGTTTCTAAAAGATCAAATCGAAAGACAAAAGACACGAGCAAGTGTTTACATGTATTTTGAAAAGAGAAATTAGAAGAAAAGAATGAAACCAGATTCTAGCTTTATTTGGCATATTCATTTACCTCATTTCCATTATACTACAACAAGACTAAAAATGAAAACGTAACCCTGATAACCTCCGATGTCTTGGAATATCATTCAGTGCATAGAATAATGGGCTAACTCATACATCTCAGGAAACCATTTTTGTAACATCAGCTAAAGTTTTCTGATGCCTAGCTGCTTCAAATGGCTCTGAGTTGTCGCAAGCTCTCGAAATGTGCCTGTCTTAGAGGCTTTTAAGTTACAAATATGCTTCAGCACACAGTGCCAGTTGCAAGTCTCGTTCTGTCTCTCCTCTTTCTCTGCCAACCCTGTAGCATAAATTCCCAATCACCAAATCCCAATATGGTTGCTTTGACAATTCTCCCTCGCTCTAGATTCCTAAGAACTAATTAGAAAGCCCCAAAAAATGTGGCCACGGCAAAAACCAGAAACAGCACTCCACCAATGTAGCCAACCTATAGAAAATACAGTGAGTTGCAAGAAATAGAAGCCATGGGATATAATAACCGAGGATAAAGTTGTCTACTCCTACCATTTTTTCAGAAATGTAATTGGCAAGAAAAGCACCCCCTAGAACTGCTATAGATGTTGCTAGTAGGTGTCCAACAATTGCTCCACTAGCCACACCCCATGGTGACTGCAAAAGAAATTGCTATTGTTAGTGAAAATTATCGAATATTATGCTTATGGTTGAAAGACTAAATCTTACCTGTGCAGCACCAAGAGCAATTGTTGCAAGCATCGAGCGATCTCCCCATTCCTAAAAGAATTAGAAAATGAAAAAGGGATGTCCAAACTGATTATGAGTTTGCCGTTGTACAAAGCAAAACTTTAAGCCAAAACAATATCTTGCAGATAGAAAAGTAAAGATGCTTACAGCAAAAAATACAAGGCTGAATGACTTCCAAATGATTGCCAGTGGATTTGAAAGTCTTTTTGACACCTGCAGACATTGAAAGAAAAATCAGTTGCTATTATTTCTTTCTCTTGTATGCATTAAAAATACCCGGACAGGGAAAGAGAACTAGAATGATCTTTCTGCAAAAATCAATAGTTCATATCTGAATGAAGCCGCAGTTAACTTCAGGTTTAGAATATTACCTTTTCTTTCACAAGTTCCTCAGCTTCAGCTAATTCATCAAGTTCTGGGCCACTCTTTTCCCCACCCTTAACTGCTTTAGAAGGAAGATCCCATGCATCTTTTATTGATTTGAGGCCAAAAAACATCAATAGAGTCACTGCTGCATACTCTCCAATAGGCAAGGCTGTTTCCATAACCACAAAATTTTTATGAAGAAACGTCAGAAATTTCAAACTAAATGCAATCAATAGAATTGTTGCGTAAAATTGACCAAGTGCATAAGATTTTATATCAGTTTCTAAACTCGAGATTTAGTATCAAATCAAAATCATTGATTGTTCAAGTTTATCATTCGAGGGAAACTCATACACATGGGAAATATGGAGGAAGCTAAGCATAAAAAGGACTAAAACAATTCAAGGGAAAGAACCACGAGTATCAAAAGGCTGTCAAGAATGTTGCTTATGGCTGAGAATAACAAAGGTAAATGAGATGTGATCTAATAAATATAAAAACTGCAGCAAACAGAAAACTCGAGGAGTCTTGTAGCTGAAGACTAGAGAACATGTATAGCTCTGACAAACTGATTCAACTGAATGATCAACTAATATCTTTGAATCAATTTTCTGGTAGTTAAAACAGTAGCAAGCTATTATTTTTTTAATCTAGCATTAGCAACCCATAAGCTAGTATTTTTAAAATATTTCCCTCTGAAACATCAAATAAATATATAAATACAAGTAAATCTGATCAGAAAAGAGCCAAGAACTGCATCTTACTTGTCTGGAATTGAGAAGGCAACGAATGAAATATTATTCCAATTATAACTGATAAGATTGTCATAAGTGCAAGAGCAGCCATCGACCCCAGAAGAACCTTGTAAATGATTTGAAACACTGTGAGGACAATTTAGTCCTAAAAGCATTTGTCAAGCAATACAAATCTTAAAATTTACACAATATGAAATTTTTAATCAATGCACAAAACATCAGTTAGGAAAGACCTGATTTAAACCCACAGTTCCCCTCTCTTTCTTATTATTTATCTTCTTGTGATTAAAAATGATCAAGAAAAGGGGGTTTAACCAAATATATAGGATTTGGAAGGAAAGCTCAAATGCACCAAACCTATAGCTTGAAACATCTGAAAACACCAACAAAAGAAAATGACGAGTAAATCTGGTAGAGACAATCAACCACTAAAACAAGCAATATCAAGTAAAATCTATTTGAGCTTATGCATTGAGGGCTCATCTCCACCAAAGACCCTAGTAGTCCTCACTTGGATGCTCCACGTGAAACATAACAGCTACACTCTTGTTTCTACCAAATCTAATCCACTAAAAGCAACTTTAATGATTTTGAAACATATTCACCCTGAAGAGCGCATGAATCAAAAAATGGTGTTCCTAGCAACCAAATGACGAAGAAGGATAAGATCAACAATTACACCCTTCATTTTGCACATATTGCACCATCCACAAAGAAAAGGAGAACACCTCGGAAGGTACACCAGCACATCAGAAATTTTTTATTATTTTTATTAAAAAGAAAATCTCTGTCAGGAATGCCCCAGGTTTGGATCACTATGTATTATTTAATCTCCAATCTTTCCTGCTGCAATAACTTGGCAACCCTTGCATGTCTGCTCTACCCTCTTATGGTTAAATATTCTGATGCTATATTAACATTCTTCTGGTGACAAATACAATATTTACCCTCTTTTGAAATGGCATGACTTTCACCCAATGGAAGGCTGTCAATAATATTTGTTCTTCTACAGTAATGGACATTCTATGCAAAACCTACTCATCAACGGTTTGAATGCAAACCAACATGCTGAAATTCAAAGTAACTCCAATGCACATTCAGCTTTCTCATCAATTCTTGACAGATTTTGGTTATCTTAGAGACCAAGGTACTTAGCAAAAGGTCAGAATCTAGGGAAGGTTTCTCCTCCAATGACTTTGAAGAACTAAGGAATGAGGATTATAATTTGATAATCAAAATGACAGCAGAGCAGCGAGAATCCTTGTTACAAGTCTTTTTTCTCCGCATCACAAGCATCTCTTGCAAATTAAGGGTATTTGATATTCACAATTTTCATTCATCTCAATGTTCAGAGTTTCATTCATCTCTATAACATCTGTTGTATTTTCTCATGTATTAATTCATTCATCTCTATAACATCTGTTATATTTTCTCATCTATTATTATCTTTGCTGTTATATTTTCTCGGTATTATATTTGCTGTACCCTGTCTGTTTTGAGATGATGTATGTATCAGTGAAAATAAAACAAGATTTTGTCAGTAGAAGAAACATGTAGGTTTTATTGCTATAAATTTCAACATACTAGTAATCTAAAACAAAAATCAAAGGTAGACAACAATGCAGAGAATGATGAAGGGTAGGAAAGAACATACCAGCCCTTTCTCATATTGCATGGCCAAGAGTGCAGCAATGAAAAATGTCTGAAAAGACAGAAAAAGGACAAGATCTCAAATTCAAGAAGAACAACAGTGCCCAAGAAATTACATAGAAACAGAGATGAAATGGGTACTCATTCTAAGTATGGGAAATTATTTTTAACCAAACATTTGCATGCTCAATACTTTCGTACCAATGGCAATTCTAGTCCTATATTCAATCAGTCAAATTTAGTAAGTAATGAAGAAAGTAACAAGAAAACAGATAGTATAAAGTATAAGTAAATATAAACATATAAAACACAACTTCCATTCCATTTTCATTTGATTTTAGCTTATTGGCCGCTAAATTATGACTTTGCAATTAGTAAAATGCAAATCAAACTCAAATCAGAAAGACCACACAGCAAGTAAATGGGTTTCCAAATCTTACTCACCCATCTGGTTTACCTTAGCTTAGCCTTCTGCTCCACTGAGGATCAGAGCTTAGGTTGAATTTATGGAAAAAAGACAGAAGCTACTTCCAGATATTTTATTAAAGCTCAACCTAATGCAGCTTTCATCATTCAAGCCTCTTGACAGAAGATTGTATAAATGGATAAGGACTCCAGCCACCACCCCAACATTGCCAAAGAAAATTATACCAGCAGCTATTGAGCAAAGAAATACCATGGCAAGAGCAGCCATAACATCTAAGGTCTCAGCAATCAGCATGCTTCTTTGGTTCTTTTCTAGAACTATTTCTGTTAAACTTAGGGAGATTGAAGGTTAAAGTCAATTGAAACTCTTCCAGCAAAAATCAAGAAACTATAGCAGTGTTCAAGCCTGTTGAGGATATTCCTGCTTATTGACTAGCATTGCTGGATTCAGTAATCACCTAAAAAGAGTACTCCTAACCTCTGGCTTAAATTATGATTGCAAGTAGCAGCAAAATTTGGCCATGTATGCTCGGTTAGTTTCTTTAATTATTTTCTTAGCTGTAGAGCAGTTTGGGCATGAAAGAAAGCATTCAAAAGATTAATTCCTCTGTTTGCAGCCCTGCAATCATACAGATGTTCATAGGACACATTGGTCACAATCATTAAGCCTTCAAGTAATCAGTCTTCTCGGTTCGAACAATTAATTTTTGTTACTTTTCTCTAAAAGCAACCTATTAATTATTGTACACCTGTATCCTGCTTCTGACACCACAAGAAGTACTTCCATTTTCCACTACCATTGATGTTTTAGGCATGCTTTGCTTGCCTAAGCTTCAATATAATAGAAGAGCAGTATTTGTAGAGGTAGGTTGTTTTAAGCATATCAATGTCAGGTGATTAATAAAACTATTCTTTATTTCCAGCTGACAATTCTTTTAGCTATCAGGATTCATAGTCAGAAGAGATTTGACGGGTCAGTTTATAAGCATAATTTGCTTGTTGAGAATAAAAGTCCCCCCTTGTTCTGAAAATATGAAAGAAAGCACATCATGCAATATAGCACAAAATTAGGAATGTCATTCAATGTACTTGACATATCATTAAGTTTGTCATCATATTAACTGGATAGCCTGTGAATTTCTTATTTAAGGCTTATCTTTTTCCATGTTCACTTTTCCCCCTAGTTTTTATGAAGGAAAAGATAGTACCACCTATGACACATGCTTTGAGGTAACTTCAACAAATTGATACAAATAATTGGAGCATATTAAGTGCACCAACAAATGCATTCATTCAAAGAAGAGGAAAAACACATGTCCAAAGTCCACAAATACTTAAATGAGTTTCCACAACTGAGAGTAGTTGAAGAACAGCAATAATATAAATATTTGTATGATAAGTTAGCTACCTTGTCCCCAATCTCAGAAACAAATATTAACGAGAATGCAGCAGTGAAGCCTGACTTTGCAATTGCAGCTAGAAGCGATGTCGGTCCTCCTTTTGCAAAGGCTATCAATGAAAATACTAAAGTACATCCAAATAGCACAAGAGCTATAGAGACAGGATATGGAACTCGACTGGGAGGCTTCTCACTGCAAATTCACAAAGATATTTACTTGCATGAGCATTGAGTGCTCTGTCATGGTCCAATTACTTTGCTTGGACTTTTTGACTCATAATCCTTAAGTAATTTTATTATTGAAGCAAAGTTTGCCAATAAGGAGGGCCACTGAAAAGTAAAATCAGGTTTGTTGAATTCATAAAATTAAACTACAACTATAACATAGGGAAATTTTCCAAAATAGCCACTTTTCATTTTCGTTTTACCAAAATAATCATCTTCCTATTTTGTTTACTAAACAAGCCAAAAAATAATATTTTGAACTAAATTGCCCCCATAGCCAAACACTTAAAACAAGTTTTTTTCTTCCTTCCTTATTTCTTTCTTTCTTTGTTTTCGTCAAACAGTTTTCTGGCAAACTTTTCTACTATTGACATAACTCTCAGGACATTCAAGTTGAAATTATAAGGACATTAAAATCGAAATTATAACTCAAGTGAGTGTTATCAACTTGAGTAAGTGTTGTGGTGTCTAGAAAAAATGGATTTTGTTTAAAGAATGTTATGTAATGTTGTTTGAATGAGTGTTGTATATTTTTATTTTGTTAAATTGCATTATGTATGATTTTATTTTGATTATGTTTAAATTTTGTTGCTGGGAGTTTGAGAATTAGTTTTTGCAGAAGAATTTGGGAAATTGGGGGAGGTACCTTTTTCGGCCACTTATCGAAACTTGGGTTTTAGTCACCTTGTGACCGAAACTGAGAGTCCCGACTTTTGGTCATGACCAAAAGTGGGATCCCCACTTTCGGTCACCAATATTTGGGCTGCACTTTCAAAGCGGGGATTTCAACTGTCGGTCACTCTCTCTCCAAAAAATTTCAATTTTTAATTAATTTTCCGATAACTTTCAACAATTTTTTAGCAATAAGTTTTGACAACAATCTCCCCAAACACCAAAAAAATTAAATTAAAACCAAACAAAATACAAACAACAACATCAAAACATAATTTCATAAAATTTTAACATAATGTTATAACTTCCTCCACTCGCCGAAAAACAAGAGAAAGGAAAGAGTGAGAAAATGAATGAGAGAGAAAAAAAGAGTTGGGTTATGTTGGTTATCTTTGTACTATTGGATTTTTTTGGCTTGCTTGGTAAATGAATTATGAAAATGACTAATTGGGTAAATAAATTAATAAATATGGTTATTTTGAAAAATTTCCCTATAGCATAATCTAAACAAACTTACAACAATAATGGAAACAAGGCTCTTGCAAAGAAAAATTGAATCTTATCGATATTTACCGTCAATGTAACTTGCCAGAGGATTGAAGAAGCTTAATCTTAACATGTTCATATTCTAACAAGTACATGCATCTATGTCAGCTCTATGAGAGAAGAAAATCAGAACCATCATGCAAGGTTCATTCTTCAAGTTATTAAAATGAACTTCACATGACTATTAAGCTGAAAGATATCTAGAAACTAAGATAATGAAAACAGTTTAACTAGATTACTCTCTGGAATAACTCTTCTATCATCATTTGTTGTTGCATTCATGTAAACTTGTGTGCGAACTGTATTATGCTGTTGAACTCAATTAACATCCCTAGCAAATTCTACTTTCAAGAAACACTTAAACAATCTAAACCCATACACTAGTATATTACTAACAGTAGGGGTATGGTATTTTAGAAGTTTATACCATAGGAATTAAAAAAAACTCACGTTTCAGATGGACTGTCACTCATAGGACCATTGACAAAGATCTCTTGATTGTTACTTTCCTCCCTGCCTTCATAGCCCCCAGATCCAACACCAATATTAGATGCTTGGGCTCTGACTTTGCCATATGCTGAGTTCAACCTCGATATTTCTCTACATCTTACTATAAACAAGTAATGCAAATAATTAGAATATGTGCTCTATAACCATAAATGCCAATACATAAGATGTCAATAATAAGCATAGAAGAAAACAGTTATATCATTAGAATCATAGCTTTCTGTAAATAGAAAATACATACTCTAGAAGTAGTATGAACCCTGGAAGAAATTATCAGCTCAACAAAACTCGACAATGCATCAATTCAGGACATAAATTTTTGTTACGAAGTTTTAGTCTATATGTAGTTGCCACTGTATCTCTTAACCCAAGTAGCTCAAAACAACTTCAACTCTATCAAGTATCAGCACAGGCACACTGGCTATATTTCTGCTTGATTGAACACTTGATTGTTTTATAGTAAAGGATGAGGCCTTTACATAGGCTTTACAAGAACTAACAACCAACAACTAGCTAATTTAAGACTAACAACTACCAACAAAAAAATTAGCACACAACTAAAAACATCATTACTAAACGTAACAGCCACTAACACTAACATGCAACATTTAAAAACCCAGAATTTAAATCCAAAGATCAAAAACAATAAACTATGATATTAATAGTTGAAATTCATACAAACGCAGAAAATAAGAAAATAAATTTAAAAAAAAACAGCTATTCATAAAAACTCACATGAATGTGAAATGGGGCTTCTAAACAAGCTAGCGCGAGATGGCAACGAATCAACCAGAAGTAACAAGGGAAGCTTCCCCCTTGAAATGAATGGTTTATTTAGAGCCAAATTCTGCATTATTTTAAATTTATTTTTCTTTTACTCAAAATGGCTGCATCAATTCATTGCAATTTACTTCCGAAAATAGAAACCATGAAAGTGTTTCTATTTCCAAAATCTGAAGAGAGAAAGAACAAGCTTTGTCTGAATTGAAAATCTGCTGTCCGGTTAAAGCGGCAGTTATCGAGCTGTGGAGACTTCAGTTAAGAGGGTTGGGCTGTTCTTGGCTGTTGCTTGCTGCCACGTGTGTAATGGCCGATAAAATGGTGTGGCTTTTGTGATGAACCACTAAACGACGGCGTTTTCGCTTGTTGTGCCGTCTTTCCACTTCTTGTTAATCCAAACTCGTGATGTGGGAAATCAATTAGCATAATTAGCTTAAAAAACATAAAGGAAAAAGGTAATTTCCTATATTAGCACATACTGTTGGCATTTTCCCAAGAGCAGTAATTTTATAGGTGACGCTTGTTGGGCCTGGGCTTTAGTGTGTCAGGCCCAATTAAATTTTAGCACTAGCCCTACTTTCAACTCTTCCTTAAAATGAAGAAAGGAGGCCCAAAGAACAAGCCCCGGTTGCCCCACTTTTTATTATTATTATTATTTTATTTTATTTTTAGGATGACAAAAAGCGAAAGTGAAGGCGGGTGTAATTGCATGATCAGTACAACGCTTCTTTGACCTTTGAGTGATTTTAGGACAAAAATTATGGATGCTGTGGCGTGGGCGCCTGCCTTGTATTTCATTCATGCCTCCTACAAGCATCATTATCAGTCATTATATTTCCAACACATTGCATTGCAATTGTTGAGATCATGAATGCCCAAATACATTATTTAGTTTTGTTATAAATTATTGTGATTTTATTTAATTTTTGAAATTAGAGTTAAAAATATATTTAATAATACTAAATTTTAATAAATTTTATTTATTTTATATTAATATTTAATATATAATATTCTTAATAAATAATTATGACTTAAAAATTATCGTACAACGCTAAAGTAAATGTAAATTACAACATCCATTGCAGCATTTATATTGTTATTTCATGGTACTAACAAATGATATTTATAATAATTTTTTTATTTAAAATTTTTTTTATTAAAAGATAACATAATTAATTACGTTATCAAAAAAAAAGTAATTGTAATATCCTAAATATCATTAGTGCCATCGTATAATGGGAATTAGAGATTATTAATACAAACTACTTAACGTGAATTGATTTTAAATTTAATCGAGGTTTTTAGTATTGATATCTTGACAATTTTTCAAACAAAGCCAAGGAAAAATGAAGAATGGTCATCCATATCACGTGACTATCACGTTCTGATAAAATGTAACATTCAAGAGAGAGAGAGAGAGAGAGACAGAGAGAGCGCGATTTCCCCTTGCATTATATTCTACCACCTACCACCCCATTGGGTAACATGGGAAGTGGACCCTCATCACATGCAAGGCGTATAGGTACCATGGAAGATGGGCCCCACTCCCAACTCGCAAAAGCATCAAATCCAATGGCCAAACGGAGATTAACTGAATCTGATCTGAACCACCCATTTGGACTTTTATGTGGGCGAAGTACGAGATCACAAGATCCTCGCCGCCACGTGCGGTGTGTGACTTCTCTTCCCATCAAAATAATTCAATTCAAAACCAACCTAACATTTTTTTTCATGTCCACGTGTTGCTAACTCATTGGACCAACGACGTGTTTATTGGAGCTCAATTGGGAGATAGTGCGGCTTAGTTTTGGTCGTCGTTCTAGTGCAGGCCATTGCGTAAGCGGCCCGTTCCCACCCGCTTTTCATCTTTACAAAATACCCTCCATGTTCAACTTTATTTGCATTTATACCACAGGTGTCAAAAAAGTAACGAAATTTGGAAAATCCACGTGAAGTTAATAAAGTAAAGAAGAGATTATCACGTCCACAATTAGTGCGGCGCACTTTTCCAACCTTTCCTTAATTACCGCTAGGTGGGCCCATTAGCTAAATCTCCATATTATCATCATCATATGGTCTACGCATCCGACGGCTGTGATTTCTAGTAAATTTTGACATATTTTTATTTCTTTGAAATAAATAATGACTTTTTTAATAAATTCCGGGATGAATTCTATTGATATATTTATTAATAACCAAATTAAATAGTTTATCACTCCGAATATTATCAAATATTCACATTAAATATTTTTAAATGTTCCATGTGATTAATATGACATCTTATTTTAGGATTATAATATTTAAAATTTTATACAAATATAATTTATTAGGTTCTTAATTTTTATTGAAATATTAAAATTATTTTTATAAGATTAAAATTTAGAAATTACAGTATTATAACTGTAACGTAACACTAAAAGGCAATTCAATAATTTCAATGATTTAGAGATTTACTTATTATAAATAAATAAATTTTATATTTATTTGTAATAATGTAAAATTTAAAGACTCAACTGTTATTATTTATTTTTATCTTTAATTTTTTATAATTTTCTTAAATAAAAACATATACTGTTCATGGGTCTTTAATTCATATTAAAATAAGTCTAGAATGTTTATTTTAATATAAATTAAGAAATCACAAGATTACCGTTACTTCCGGGATCCAGAAATTATGATCTTTTTTTTTTTTTAATTACGAAGGATAGTAATGAAAGAGAGGGACATCAACGACATTTACCAAAAATTATTGAGTCTAAAGCATTTGGAAGAGTTAGTTCAAATAGGCATGAGCACATGGGAATTTTGCCCAGTGTACGTTATAAAAAGGCAATAAAATGCAAATGCGCCAAAAATCGACATCCCCTCGTTCCCATCCAGAGCAATAATACTAAATAATTAAACAAATAAATAATAATAATAATAATAATATCGCCAGAAACAAAATAAAGTTAAAAAGCAGAGAAACCAACCATCTCTTTCTCTCTCTTGACTCGTTCATTCATTCTCGCTCCTCCTCCTCCTCCTCAAAACATCAACAGCAACAACAATATCTTCTCTCTCTGTAAAAGTAATGGAGACTTTGGGCTCGGCGGCTTGTTTTCCGGACGACCTTCTTGACTTTTCTTTTGACATAGGCGAGGAAGAAGACTATGAATACACCAAGCCCAACAAAAGACCCAGAAATGTTTTGTCTTCCCTTCGTCCCAACGGCCGTGACTCAGTATCTCTCGACGTTTCCGTGCACCATGATTCTCCTGTAAGTCTTGATATCATCATTTCCTCTCTTTTGGGGTTCTGGGTCTCCAGGGGAGGCCGAGTTTTCTCTTGACTCGGCCATTTGCCGGCGTCAGGAAGGTGTTCTTGGCTCGGTTAGGTTTGGGTTTAGGTTTAGGCTGAGTACCGAGTTGAACCAGCTGAGTTCTTCCGAGTTACGAGTTGACTCGGAACTGTTGCAACGCTAAAATTATAGCACTTCACCGGTGCGCAGACAGCTGTCTTTTTTTGACTTGGTGCACCCTTGTTTTTCATGGAGATTGCACTCTTGCACACTGTAGGGACAATCTTACCCTTGGAATTATTCAACACTGGAAGGGTGTTTGTGGAATTTAATGCTCTGATGTGATTATTATGCTGGAAGGGTGTTTATGGAATTTACGCTTTGATGTCATTATTATCCTGAGCTGTATCTCACAAGGTTTGAGGTGCGCCAGAAGTGTACAGTGACATGACATTTCATACGCGTTTTGTTTATGTTAAGTTTTTGAAAAGACAGTATTATCCTTGCAATGAACATTCTTCCCACTTCTCTTAATGCGCATGAACAACTCACTGTACCGAGTCAAATAATGGCTGAGTCAACTCACTGTTTACTCTCGTTCAACAGGAATTTGAAGAAGAACTTGAATGGTTGGAAGACAAAGACTCGTTTCCTGCACTTGATACATTTGTCGACATTCTCCCTAACCCCAACATTTCAAAGCTAGAAAGCCCAGTTTCAGTTCTCGAAAACAGCAGTACAAGCAGTAGCACAAACGGCAGCACTATCACCAACAATACTAACAACGGAAAAGGAGTCATTATGAATTGCTGCGGCAGCATCCGCGTGCCCGTTCCCGTACGCGCGCGGACCAAACGCAGTACGCGTCGCCGTGAACTTCAAAACCATGATTCTTGGTGGTGTGTGCAAGAAAGTGTAAAAAGGGTGAAACCGGCTGTTTCCAAAGTGATTATTGGGAGAAAGTGTCAGCATTGCGGTGCTGAAAAGACCCCGCAATGGCGGGCGGGGCCATTGGGTCCAAAAACGCTTTGTAATGCTTGTGGGGTGAGGTACAAGTCCGGCAGGCTGGTGCCCGAGTACCGGCCGGCAAGTAGCCCGACGTTCTCGAGTGAGTTGCACTCCAATTCGCATAGAAAAGTGTTGGAGATGAGGCGGCAGAAGCAAGTGATGGGAGTTGAGTTGGGGATGGTGGCTCTGAAGCCTGTGTGAGAAAGGGTAGGGTAGGATAGTGTTGAGAAATTTTTTTTTTTTTTTTAAAATTCGTTGTTTGAGTTTAGCATAGTTAGGGATTAGGCGTTTGTTGTAACGGGTTTAGATGAATTTAGAACTAGTTATTTTGTTTTGAAGAAAATGAATTAAAGGAATTTTGTTTCTAAGAGTGCTTGATTGTTTGGTTATGGTTTACGAGTTTTAATGATATCTTGGAATAGAAAAGCAAGATCGTGTGTTAAATCATTGCTTATTTGCTTGGACTGGATGGATGGATGGACTGAAGAGGATGTGGTATGCAGGAACCGAGGATTTTGGGTGATTTCATTGGTTGAGAGTTGAGGCATGAGAGAAAACAAGGTTGTATATGTTCTGTTCTTCATTATTTTTCAACTAACTCATTTGTAATGGATTGGCATTGGCATTGGCATTGGCATTGTGGATGAACTCTAACACAAGTTAGGTTAGATGTTGGTTGAAATCCTTTAGCATTCAGGGGATATTGCTTTGTAATTTATTTTCCTTGCAATCCACAGAACTAGTTTACAGAGTCTCCCCTTTTTTGCAGGATCATATATTGCTTTAAATTTTTTGTCCTAAAATTGTTCATTTTGTGCAAAATTATTGCTTAAATTCATGGTTGATGGGTGAGAACATATAATCGAGCACGCACTTCATAAAGTGGTGTTTGAAAGTTGCTACGGATGCTTATTTCGAAGGAGAGTGTGACCTATTAAGTGAAGCTGACTGTGGAAACTGAGAAACCTGTCCTTACTCTTAACCCACCCAGTACCCCTTTCCTTGGGACAATTGATCTGGGAAATGCAAATTATGTTGCTAAACATCTGATTTAGTAAATCAATCAAGTTGGAATTTTCACATGGGTTAGGTTGGGTTTGTCTGAAAAATTGTCTCGCAATTATTGCACATGGCATGTTCTTTACTTGCTATTACACGATTATTGTAAAGATATCATGGCGTGTTATCGTAGAACTAGCATGTGCATGCCGTTGTATTGTTCGATGGAGTGACTAGTTTGGAGGGATTTCTTTGCCAGAACGACATGATATGATATGGTCTTTCTAAAATGGTACGATACATAGGGAGGTGTACTATACGACTTTTAATTAAAAAAAATTAAAATAATAACACAAAATTAAAAATAAATAATAAAAATTTAAAATAATTCTAAAATATAAAATATTTAATAAAAATTTTAAAATGTATAAAAAATATTTAAAACATATATAAAAATTTAAAATAATTAATAAATAATTTAACATATATATACATGTATACGTGTATATATATGATACATGATAAACAATCCCATGCTTGTCCCTTTCACATGGTACAGTCAATATGGCTGGCCCTTCTTACTTAATAAACATCGAAGTTTGTGGTCACAGTCATAACGAATATACTTGTTTAAAACAGGGAAATTAAAATTTTAAAAAAAAAAAAAAAAGAGGGATAGAAAAGAATTACCTACCCATTGAAAAAGAATCATTTTTATCATTGACAACGAATCCAACCTTAATTAGGGAAGCAGAAGAAGTATATTCAGTGGGCCAAGTGACTCATTTGTTCTACCTTCCAACTAGGACAGATGAATAAAGCTAAGACTGATTGCAGTACTAAATTCTCACTTTATTTTTTTTTATTTTTTTATTAAATATTAATATATAATATATATATTTATAATTAAAAATTAAAATTATATTTTAATTTTTAATTTTATAATATAAATTAAAAATTTTAAGATATAAATTAAATTATTGATATTGTGTGTTAATATATAATAAAATTAAAAATTAAAAATAAAAAATCTTTGTCCTTGCTTATATGGACTGTGCTGCTGGTGGCTTCTGCTGCTCTGTCAAACTCAGTGCTCCAACTGCACGTTCCCACTATCTTCCATGTAAATATAATTTCATTTCCAAATAGCCAGCCCCACACGAACAATGGCTTTACTGACCGAATGTTGGGATTGATTTTGTTGATGCCATGTCATTTCTTTTGTGCACTGTAATTGCTGGCCTACCTGTTTGCCTCTTCCGGTAGTTCGTTTTCTCGATTCTTACTGCCGTACCTTTTTTTTTTTTTTTCCCCATTTGGGTTCGATTGAGTTTGTGTGTGGTTTTGTTGTTCTAAGCCATCACCATGGCATGTTCTCTTCTTTTGTCACTCTTACACTTAAAGCTGCTCGGTCAGGTTTAGTGTACAATGATTTGATGCGTACGCATATTGTAGTATGAAGTGTTAACGGGTCGGACTTAAGTACCTGCAAGTTTACACTACAGGCCCTGTCAATTTAATAAACCCAAAAACTGGTCAATTAGGTTACTGGTTTGACAATACTACTAAGATGGGGTCCTCACGAAATTAATTTGTTAATTTTTAAATGCATACACATAATTGACTTTTAATTATTGAATGATGAACATGATTCGCATAAAATTGATGTTGATTATGTGCATGAATCTATTCTTCAAGTTTGCTATGTTGTCACACTTCATGGAACCAACTCCCTACATTTATTGTGTATTTGTTGTCATAAGCTTATCAAATATTCTCAATTGGGTCAAGGGATTTATATTTGTCATTCCTATAAAAATTCATAAAATAAATGCTTCAATATTTTGGGAGTTTGGAACCACCAAAATTTTGGGAGAATAGAGAAACTACCTATAAGAAGGATTTTGGATCCATCTAAAATGGTGTGTGATGAGAAAAATCAGTCAATTTTGTGTGAGATAAACTTGAAAAATATTTGCAAAAAACCCAAAAAAATGAAAGCAAAATGTGCCCAACTCATTTTCAAATTATACCTAAATGAAAATGATGGGATGTTATTAGAGAAGTACCAAATTTCATCATTCAAATAGATTAAGGTATTGCTACATTCATTGTTGATTGTAATTGTTGTGTTCTAGGAATGTTTCATTTGATATCAAATTCAACAGGTACTTAGTAATGACCATTTCTTTTATTTATTAAAATTTGAGTTAAGATTTTTCATTTTTTTTTGTCACAATGTATTGGTCGATTCCTCTTCTTACATAAAATTAAAGTAAATCAACATTCTCTTTCTATTAATATGAGTATGGAGTATTTTTAAATATCACTTATGAAATTTTTTAAAATCATATATAGATATAAATTTTCTTAAAATTAATAAATAATATTTTTAATAATAACTAAAATAGTAAAATAATTAAAATAATCTTTTGTGTATATATTTTATATATTAGTATTTTACATATCTCCTCTGAAATTTAAAAGATTAGTAAAAAGTACCCATAAAAATTATTTTTAAAATTTTGATATTTAATTTAATTTAATTTAATAAATATATATATTAATTATATACTAATTTTGATGAAATAAGACTATAAATTACTTGTTTATGTAAAATTATAAACTATTTTATTTAATAAACATATATAAATATATATAAAATGAATATATACAAATTTGTATTATAAATTACTTTTTTATGTATAATTGTTTTAACTGTTATGAAATATTTTTATGATTATTCAAATTAATTTGTTTTATATATTTTTGATTAAACATTTTTAATAATTATAAAAATATTTTATAATATTAAAATAATTTTATATAAGTAAAAAAATTTATAATATTAATTTATACATAATCATATTATATAAGTTTATCTATGTTTATCAAATTAAATAATTTATAATTTTACACAATCAAATAATTTATGGTATTATTTTATTAAAATTAACAATTAAATTATATATATTCATTAAATTAAATTATTTTCAAAAGTAATTTTTGTTAATATTTTAAACTTTAGAATAGATATGTCAAAAATACTAATATATAAAATATATATAATATTATTTTAGTTAATTTACTATTTTAATTACTATTAAAGAGTATTATCTTTTAATTTTAAAAGCATACCAAACCTCGGGAAAAGTATTTAAAAATATCTCTATAAATATAGATATTTGTACCGACATTAAAATACATACGTATCATATTCAAACGAGAAAATATATAATTACTTGATCTCATTCAACACTTTCTTTTAATTAACAAATCAATTAATAAATTATTTGATATATAAATAGGATTAGATAGATATCATAATTTGTTGATTAAGTGTGACACTAAACGTAGATGATGACAAAGCCACTTATATGGACCGTCTGATGTGGACATAAAGTCCGTGGATGGACAGCTTAAGCAGCTATGTCGCACCATTTTGTGGGTCCATATGAATCTATTCGCACGCTGATGGACGGATAGTTCATCCCCATTCCTGATTCGTGCTAGAGACATACATACAAATACACACTACAGTGACTGTATATATGTAGGTTTTTTCAGTTCCTTGAAGGCTCTAATTTAATTACCTTGGAGGCTGTTAAGAGGCTAGCGTCTAAGAGGGAGGGGACCAACATTGAGGACAGTTTTGGGGCTGAGATTATAACTCCTGGAAAGATTAGGCATAGCAATGTTGTGAAGCTGTATGGATTTTGCTATCATTATGGTTCCTCTTGTTGCTTGGAATTGCCAACTCCGTTCATGATTGCTCTTGGAGCTGCTGACGGTCTTTCTAATCTCCATAACGATTGTAAACCAAGAATTATTCAACACCATATAAAATCCGATAATATTTTGCAGGACTGATAATAACAATCTCATTTAGGTATTATGCAGTGTTTTTCATTTTTTTTTTTTGACCTTAATGCCCGGCTTGAAGTTGAATTGCATGAATTTTTAGTTCTTGTGCTATATATTGGATTTATAAATACAGTTTTATGTTCTTTTTCTTCATTACTGTTAATTATTATTGCTTTCAACGTCTAAAATCCTAAGCATTCAGTTCCCAGTCTCATGATTCATGCAACAACTATAATTGACATATCGTTAACTATATATGAACTCAAAAACGTATGTATAGTTTGCCATAGAGCAAGTTACATAACTCTTTCTTCCTGTCTATCTATCTCTGTCTCCCTACAATTTAATCTTGCCTTTTAGCTGTTAAATTTGAAAATAGATTACTTGTAGCTAATTGATGACAGACCCTTTTTGTCATGGCAGTTTATGCATACACTGTGAAGGTTACAGAAAAATGTGACATCTATAGCTACGGTGTCCTACCATTGGAGAATTTGGAGTTGCTAACTGGAAAAGCTCCTATACAGCCATCAGACCAAGGAGGTGATCTTGTAACTTGGACGATCAATTATATTCGGGACCATTCTCTGGCACCCGGGGTAGTTGATGTTCGACTAAATCTGAAGATAAATTTACAGTCAATCACATGATTCTTGTCTTAAAAATTGCTCTAATGTGCACTGGCATGTCTCCTTTTGATAGACCATCGATGAGGGAAGTTGTATCAATGCTTATCGAGTCTAATGAGCGAGAGCAGCTCTAATTGTTCCCTAACTAACGATGTTCCTCTGAAAGACGATGCTCGGCGAAAGTAGGTTATGAATTTCCAACATATATTAGCCAAGATAAGATTCTTTTATTGCTGATTCTTCTTCCCCCCTAATATTATTTACCATAGCAAATTGATGAGATGATATGATGTAAATTTTCTCACAGACTATCTCTTTCAGCTATCAATTTAGATTGTATGCACGTGACAAACATCTTTAATTGTGTCGGAAACACGAACTAGTACACATTACATAATTTAAATTTTGCATATATTTATGTCACAAACAACATAAAAGCAACAGAAGAGACTTGACTTTCATTCCAGGCTAAGCAAATATCAAGTTTCTTGCTAGCATCATTGACCAAGCTGCAAGTACATCTTGGTCTTGTATTACACATACAACGCTCCTTACAGAGAACATGATCTCTGTTTGCTACATAAACACTGTATCAAACCAGTAAAATTCCCCTGGCCATTACATGCTGCAGTAGAATGAGGTCGTCTCCCAAAATTTTGGCAGGAAAAAATTTTCAATCATTTTAATAGAACTCAAGGACTCATTTGATAAAATTACTATTACTTATTATTATTATTATTATTATTGTTTTATTTGTAAGTCTACAACCTACTCACATTTTGTTGAGACTGTTTACAATACATATAATGCATTTTATATACAAAATGTTAACTTTTATATTAATTATTTTAAATTTTTCACTTGTATTTTAAGTTTTATTTCTTATATATTTTAAATTTTATATTAATTATTTTAATTTATATATTTTATACCTCAAATTCTTTTTATTAACTATTTTAAGTAATCGTTTTAAATCATTTGTTGTATATTTTAAATTTTACGTTAAGAGATATAAAAAGTGTTTAGTAATATATATTAAATAGTATTATTTTAGAAGAATTAGATTGAATTGAATTGGATTGAACTATAATAGATTAAACAAAAACTTGTATCATATTTAATACAATATATACTGAACTGTATTATTTTATTTAATATAATATATATTATAATTATATTTATATCATCTTATAAAAATAATATATAATCAAATATAATAATAATAATAATAATTATTATTATTATTATGAATACATTGGTTAATTTGATTTTGAGTAGTTGTGCAGTCTAGTCCCGTCATCTAAACACATAGAATATATATTAGCAGTTTTTTCTTTTTATTTTGTTATTTTTTATCATTAAAATACACTGTTGGCCATAATTGAAGGATACATAAATTGATACAAATTAATTAATTTAGCAATGTTATATTATTGTCATACGCCCTACACTTTCACTGAAGTATAAAAGAAATATTACAGAAAACATGAACATGCAGTAACAATACCATTATTCATGATTTTATTTCTTATAAATAAGCATAGATAAAATCTACAGCAGAAATCTCATCTTTGATTTAATACAATTGCACGATCATTTTTATGACAGTAAGTTAAAAAGATGTTAAATCCAACAGGATCTATTTGTATATAATCCAAATATAAGAGTTTTTGCGGTAGATTTACCTTTAAAAAAAACTCATTGCATGCTTGGAGCATTAGTCTTTCCAATTGGAACAAGTTTCGGGCGGAAGGTTTCGATCACCATTAGTTCGCTCCAGACATGGACCATTTTGTTTTATATGCCACTCACAAACTACACAGTCATTTTTACCTTGGACGTAGGCATCAAATCTATGCGTAGTGCCCCCAAATGTCACATCGCAGAAGAATAGGGTTCCTCCGAAAAAGTTTCGATCAAAATCGAAAGAAAAGTTTTGATCATGAGAGATAACATGTTCACCGAGATCATTATCCTTTGATTTGCAGTGGAGGGCAAGATCTGCGCCCGATTCTAATTCATTGACGATATCAACATTTATAGCATTGCACATAGTTTTGCATGGCACGAGCAGCGCCATGAAAAGCAAGATAAGCTTGGTGAAAGAACCCATGTAAGTGATTTGTTTTGTAGTATTTCTGTATGGTGTGTAAGAAAAATGTTTTGGAACTTCCTCTCCTTAAATATTACAAGGTGTGTCAAGTTACAGAGAAAATAGGACAAATCCTTGACAGCTATGGATTCATTTCTAATATTTCTTTCTCGTCTTGGTGAAATAAGCATCAATATTGCTGACAAAATTCGGAAACTATTGGCAGAGTAAATATTGGTGAAGATTTATTCTTAATTTGTTATTATTTATTTTATTCATAGTCAATGATCATTCCATTTTGTTCAAATAGTCAAATCTTGAACAAGGAGATAATCCTAACTGATCATATCATATCATGCACCTTATTTTATTTCCAAATATGGAGCCTCTTGACCAATCTATTTGTCTTTTTCCTATTCTGACAAAATATAAATTTAAATGTTGTTGACTAGACAGACGAAATCATAAAGAAAAATATTTTGACTGCTTTTTTTGCCATTCAATAATTACTCTTGAAGAATTCAGCACCGGAAAATTTACATTTCCAAATTTACATGAATTATACTTATATTATCCTCCAATAGTTAAATTTTGTGGGATATACCAGACAATATACTAGAAAATTCCACAACTCAGTATCCATAATTTCTATATAGTAATTTGTTTATGGAAATTAACAGTGCAGAAAGGTCATATGTTAAAAATATTATTTCGTGGTATTCGATAAGAGTTACCATAAAAATCTTCTCAAATTCGTTGGTATGTATTGCCCTGCTGGTGAAGTAGCATGGAAAGAATTAAGAGCTGAATCAAAATCCAAAACATATAGTTATGATATGATTTCTTTTCACATTTCATTTTTGTGTAAGTTGTGTTAATCGTTAAAGTTGGTTTGATATGGTAAAAGAAGTAGATTTTTCCTCTCATTTCTTTGATAATTTAAGAGAGATACATGAAGAATATTTGTTTATTTTTTAGTTTCCTGAACATTTAATGAGTATATCTTACTGTATTTATAATACAATATACGTAACTTGCCGCTGTCCTATCGGTGTTATTCAAATTTTAAATGGATAAACTTAAGCTAATAGACTATTGTTGCACATCCCAGAATGTCTGCGACTCCCTTTGCTATCGCGCAAGCCTCGGGTCATCATCTGCTGCATGAAAATGGGTCTTGCTATACACTTCTGTGCCAATATGCCCCCCAATCCTAGGGCAGATCCTGCACATGAGGGTCCTCCTGTAATTGTTGAAAACGCGCAGAAGCCAAGGGCTTTGTTAACAGATCAACGAGTTGATACCGAGGGGGGAACGAAACCTGCAACTTTTTCTCTAATACTTACTCTCGGACATATTGAAAATCAATCTCGATGTGTTTGTGTGTGTATGAAACATCGGATTTGAGGATAGATAGGTGGCTCCAATATTGTCACACCACACTGTTGGACAATTTGCTAGGGGCAGTGGAAGATTAATCGAAATTTATTGTAACCGGAGGAGCTCGACTGCCGTATTGGATAGAGATTTGTATTCCGATTCAGTGCTACTGCGAGCAACTGTCTGTTGTTGTTTGTAGCTCCAATTAATTAAATTTGCGCCATGAAAAATGCAATAGGGTTCTTCACTGCGTCTATCATCCTTGTCACCGGTCCAATTTGCATCATTAAACCCTAAAAGGGAGTGCTCTGAGTCACTTGAAAGTCGTAGGCCAAAACCAACTGTGTGTTTTAGGTACCGAAGCATACGTTTGACCGCTTGCCAACGAGTGTCTTTCGGTTGATATATAAACTTGCTAACACGATCTACTGCAAAAGAAATATCACGTCAAGTGAATCACAAGTAATGAAGAGTTTCGACAGTGCTTTCAACTCCACAATATACTTTCTCCGAGTCAATAACAAGTCGCGGCCGTCACACGACCCCCAGACCGAAGGAAGAAGATTGAACTTACTACTGCAAGTAGCCCAATGAGGTTAACTATTTCACCTAAATATGAGCCATTGACAATTGTGACAGCGACAAAAATTAAAATAAACAATGACCAGTTGCTTCGATGAAGAGTATACAATGAATTGTCTGCTTTGGATCCTATATGACCAAGCTGCTGCAATTTTTCTGTTAGCCAAGAGAACCGGGCCCATGAAGCCTATCGTCGGAGGCCATACAAACTTTTTTTCAGACATAGTAAATTACCAAAAATAATTAAATTCAGTCAATCAAGCATTAATATATATATATATATATATATATATATATATAAACAACCCTTTAGGAACAACATAATTTTGATGCAAGAACTGATTCTTATTTATTATTATTTTTTCAGCAGTGGTAGGAATACAAACTTTCTATACAAACTATGTTGTCATGATATGATGGTATTGATTCAATGAAAATACAAAATCAATGCAATTAATTATATATCAATTTTATATTTTCTTAGTCAACACTATCATGCTACGTCAATATAAATTGTATAAAACAGTTTGCATAGAGATTATTATTATTATTATTTCATGTAAATAGTCTGCAATATTCATTCAGATTTCCATGTACAACAAAAAGGGGATCGTCTCTGCTAGACAAATACGGATCACGTAATAATATAGTCCAATTCCTATCTTTGCAGGGCCCCTTTCCCCATCGAAGATGTCAAATCAATGAAGTCTGCCATTCCTTGTAAAACCACAGAAGAACAGTGTTGACGAAAACGCTATCACGGGATACAAACTAAAAACTGTCGTTGTAATGGAGCACATATTCACCAAGGTCATCGTCTCTGGATCTGCAATGAACGGTAAGATCCAACCCAGGTCCTAACTGGTTGACGATTTGAGCATGTACTTTAGGATTTCTGAAAACTGCAGCATTGCTCATGGATATGTATGGTAAAACAAAATTTAGAAAAACATAATTTTGGTGAAACAAGTCGTTCTTTTGCAGAATTACCAGTGCAAAACAATTCAAACACTCACTTTAAATAGCTAGGGTAAGGTTTGCCAATTAAACTAGAAGACTCCGCAAAAATTGAAATCGGACACTTCATTATCTTTCGTCTCATGGCTCGACGTTTCACACAAAATTATGGTATTGACTATGAGGAGGCTTTTGCACTTGTGGCAAGTTTTATCACTTTTTTTCCTTTACTTGCAATTACAATTGTACGACATTGGCAAATGTTTCAAATGTATGTTAAAGAATATTTTTCTAAACAGTGATTTAACCGAGGAAGTGTACATGCAACTGCCTCAAGGTATTGAACACCGACCTGAGAAAGTTTGTCATCTTCGTAAGAGTCTTATTATCTTAAACAACCTCCTCTAGCTTTGTTTAACATATTAAGGTCTTGCACCAAATGCTTATGACTCTTCCCTATTTCTTCGACAGTCTCAACTGGTGATAATGTTTTAGGATTCATGCACTTAAACAGTTTCTTGGTCGGCATTTTGGGATGAAGGATTTGGAAACTCTCAGTTATTTTCTGAGATGACTTTCATCGCAGACTGGCAGTATCTTTCCCCGGCTAGGTATGCTTCTGAGTTATTGGCACATGTTCGATTAACTGATGGTAAGACAATAGATAGTTTTTTACAGACCAATGTTAAGCTTCTTCTTACTAATGTTGGGCTATTGAAAAATGCAACTCTATACCACAAGTTGTTGGTAGTCTTATTTATTTTATTGTGATGCGTCCATATATATCTCATGTAGTCACCTTAGTCAGTCAGTTTATGTATACCTCGCATCTCTCATATTACATGACTGCTCTATGTATCTCTAGGTATATTATGGGTACACTGTTTCATGGATTGCCTTCTTTGCTGATACTTTTGTGGAGCTTTAGGATAACTTGGTCGTTGATTGAGCAAGAGAACTTACAGATCGTCGTTCTACCACTGAAATTTTTTTCTTCTTGATTCATCTCTTAACTCTTGGAAAAGCAAGAAATAGACAATTTTCTCCCAATACAGCATTGAGGTTGAATATGACAGATGCTACCTCTGAGTTGTTATGTATTCGTTGGCTAGTTTAGGATACGAATATTTCTCTATCTTTTAATTATAACAACACTAATGTCAAGCAAATTACTGACAATGAAGTCTTCCGTGTGTGAATAAAGTATACAGAGTTTGATTGTCATTTTGTGCGACCTCATATACGACAAGTGCTCTTCAATTGATTTACGTTGCGTTCACCAATGAGCTTGCGGATATCTCTATGAAGGCACATCTAACTAAACGCCATTGCAATTCTATTTTCAAACTTAAGATAGCATCTTCGCTCTCATCTTGAGTTTGAGGGAGGATGTTATCATACTATGTTGAAATATGTTACCATATTAGCTCAAATATTTTACCCTATTAAGCTTATAATATTGTATAATTAAATAGGTTTAATTAGGTGATCTACTTTTCTTATTTAAGTTGCTGTCTTCAATTATAAAAGGGTAAGCTTTTGTACACTTTTATTCATAAAATAGATAATTTCTCTTATGAGTCTATATTTTTCCCTCTTCATTTTGTATTCATTTTGGTTTAAAAGGCTTTTAGAGAAACCTGAAATTTATGATTGCCAACAGAATTACCGCGGGCCTATCTACTGAATGCACAAAACTTTAGTTTAGGTAACATCCATATAGCTTTTGTTGGAGAAAAAGCTTAATTATTTACTTAAACTATTATTTTATTATTCTTAATTATTACATAGATGTTACCAACTTATTAATCAAAACTATGGTGCGATATAATTCTCTAAATAAGTTACAAATATTTTAATCATTTTTAATATTAAAGTTCTTATGAAGAGGACTTATTTTTATTTATAAATTTTTTTTCGAGAATATAAATTCATCGCTGGATGAGTTGTAAGTGAATTTGTTTTAAATATTACCTGTGAGTAAACCAATATCAATTGTTGTTGTAACCACTCTTTGTTAATTAACAGAATACCGCTTATTGACTTCTCTGATTTCACATGCCTAAAAACGTTTGTCGACACCGCAAAAACTAATATCCAGTGAAGGGCACTGATAAAATTCTTGTGCAATCAAGTTATTATTCAGTACAGAATTTGAAGGAGTACATGATGTTATATATTCAGACATGATTGCATAACATGCATGGAGTAGCATCGTTAAGCAGACTTCCAGGGTAAACACAGAGAGGCTACTCCATCATTAGAACTCCTGCAGGGTTGTTTTTGTGTGATACTCCAGTTACATATTCTGCAAGCGTCTCTTTTCGAGATATAGATGTCAAACCGATGGAATACTCCTGGCCACGAAAAACCACAGAAGAATAGGGTGTTTCCATAAGCATTATCATGAAAATGAAAGGTAAAAGTCTGCTTAGGAGAGAGCACTTGTACTCCAAGATCATCGTCCCCAGACTTGCAGTGAACGGTAAGAATCAGGCCCCCTCCTAAATCATTTGTGATATTAACACGTTTGAAAGGATTGAACAGACCAGCACTGCATGTAGTCATGCATGCTGCCAACAGTATTACTAAACAAATAATTTTGGTGAAAGGATCCATTTTTGCTCGTCATTCTATCCTGCGCAGCTCACTTTAAATAGAATATTGTTTGCCACAAATAGTATCCATTTTGCAGAAGGACTGAAAGCTTGTACTTTCCTTAAAAGACAAGCACGACATTAATTCAAGATAATGACTTGGATTCATAAGTTGTATTCCCTTAATTATGTGACTTTCCTTCTTTAGCTTTTGATAATTGCTGATTCTTGTTTGTTGTTTTATTATTATTATTTTTTTTAACGGATATCTTAATGCATGTTCTAAAGATGGATATTATGAAACAAACATTTCAGTAATAAAACTGAAATTTTACTTCTTTTTGTTTTTTATTTTATTTTATTTATTTATTTTAAGGTTAAAACCACAAGACCGTTTATTTTTAATGTGTTTGATAAACACATAAAAATGGAAAAGATGATAACTTGGACAATATCGACCGCTTTCTATTTTTGGCTTTTGGGCACAGTAGATTCCAAAGTAGCATCCTACTTGCGGTTGTTGTAATCGATTGTAGAGAGATTATAATTACTAATAATATTTTCATCTTAAGGAATTAATGAGACAATGATATCTAGTACATTTGGACTAGACAAGTACACAGATACTCGTAACAAATAAACTTACTGTCATCATTTAGCATCAAACATGGATCCTTTTCTGTTATTTTCCAACTATAAGCTGTGCAATGATCATCATCCCTAAGTTCATCGTAGATTTCGAACCAATGGAACGCATCCTTCCATCTAAAACCACAGTAGGTAGATAAGGTTGGTGTCGAAAATACTATTATGGAAATGAAAATGCATGTTTCAGTAGCACTACCATGAGTTGACTAAGCGAATGTTGCACCAGTAGACCAGATCGGAATCAAAATCCATAGCCCACTTCTTTCGGACTGGATCCAGCAAGAGCAACTAAGGCAGCTTTAAGGTAGGTAAGGGAGAGAAAAGAACTCAATAATACAACTGTCCGAACGGCGAGTACAAGCATACTTGCCCAGTCCCACCAGGTGTTCGCTCTAGCCACCAGGCTGAACTATCTAAGCAGTTTTACAGTTGATTAAGTCTAAATTGTATCACTTACCTCATTCTCATCAAAACGATAACTACACTGTCCCTCCGGATCATATAGTCATTGTCTCGCAAAGGTACATCTCATATTCAACATCTCCGAGTAAAATTTGTATTAGATTAGTTAAGTTTGTTATAGTTGAGGTAAGTAGTTAAATGTACACCTGTAGGCAGTTAGCTTCTTTCTCCCAATCATATATCTACATACAATGGTCTTTGTATTGGTCCGAATTTTTTGATTGAATATAGTAGGAAACATTCTCTAGTTCTCTCGATTCTTTGAACTCAATATGGTGTCAGAGCAGAGTTTTTGCTTCTCCTTGCGTCTGTGAAATCTTCACAATTTTCTTCAATTTGTAATTCGTTCTGTTTTAATCTGATCAGCATGAATTCTCATTCGTTTGATAATGTTGCTAGTTCTAGTTGTTGGTCGAACAAATCCACCATTGATGAACCTAGCAGCCCTTATTTTCTACATGATTCAGACAGTCCAGACCAGTCTCTAGTTTCATAGCCTCTCACAGGAGATAACTATGCCTCCTGGAGCAGAGCAATGTCGATTGCTCTTTCGGTAAAGAAGAAGCGAGGTTTTGCTGGTTTATAGATTAGAAATAACAATATTGTCATTTCTTGAATTTTGAACTCAGTTTCTAAAGAGATATATGCTAGTGTCTTTTTTTTCTAATTCTGCGCATGAAAGTTGGAATGATTTGAGAAAAAGATTTCAGCAGAAAAATGAACTTGACTCAAGATCAAGATTCAGCTAGCACTTACTTCACTAAATTGAAAACCATTTGGGAAGAATTAAACAATTACAGGCCTATATGCAATTACTGTAAATGTTTATGTGAAGGTATTAAAGAACTTGCTTCACATTATCAAATGGAGTATGTTATGTCCTTTCTTATGGGATTAAATAAATCTTGTTCTCAAGTTTGTGGAGAAGTGTAATTGATGGATCCTTTACCAACAATAAACAAGGTGTTTGCTCTTATTACCTAAGAGGAACAACAAACGAAAATCGGTAGTCAAGCTGGTTCTGTCATTAATCTAATTCTTCTATGGCTTTAGCTGTATGGGCTAGAAATTCTATCAAAATGGGAGGATTTAACTCTGGTAATTCCAGTGGAAATAATCCCAGAAATGACAATTCTGTTGGCAACACAAATGGAGGCAAGAAAAAGGACAAAACTTTCTGCACTCATTGTAGATTTCATAGACACATTGTTGAAAAATGTTACAAGATTCATGGTTATCCACCAGGATATAAGCCTAAACAACAAGAGAATTCTTTTAACTCTGTTAATCAAGTTGTCACAGATTTTCTTCTGACTCTCAGCAGAATGTTAGTGGATTTGTTCAAAATCTTAGCCTACATTAATATCGACAACTTATGAATATTTTATCCAATCACTTGACTTCCACAGCAGAGGTTACAAATACGGACAATATTAATCATTCTTTTCCTACAGGTATTTGTTTTTCTGTTTCTGTGAATTCAGTACTTGCTTCACCTCAGTATTGGATAGTAGATTCTGAAGCAACTTGGCATATTTTTTCTTCTGCATCTGCATTTATCTCTTTACGACATATGTCATTTTCTTCAGTTTCACAGCCAAATCATACATGAATACCTGTTAGTCTTTGTGGGGATATTAGACTCAATTCTAACATCATTCTTCGAGATGTGGTTTTTGTTTCTCAGTTCACTTTCAACCTCATCTCTGTGAATGCTTTAATTTCTAGATCTTGCCTCACTGTGAGTTTTCTTCATGACTCTTCTATAATTCAGGATCTCCGCAATAAGAAGATGATTGGCAAGGTTGAAAAGATTGAAGAGCTATATGTTCCTGACACCATTTCCTTAAACTTAGATGCTACTGATTCAGTTTCTACTGCATATGTTAATTCAGTTTCAGCTCATATTTGGCATAATTGACTTGGCCACTTATCATTCAAGTGTTTAGATTTGTTGAAAAACAGATTACTTTGTGATGTTTCTGCTATTAATAAAGATGATCTTTGTTACATATGTCTATTGGCTAAACAAAGAAGGTTATCCTTTGTATCCAATAACAATTTTTCTGGTGCTCCTATTGATCTTATTCACTGTGATCTATGGGGACCTTATCATATTGATTCTTGTGCTGGACATTGGTTTTTTCTGACCTTAGTTGATGATTGTTCTAGATTCACTTGGATTTTCATGCTTAAGTACAAGTTTGATGTTAGTACTGTAATTCCCAAGTTTTTTAAGATGGTTTCAACTCAGTTTAATGCCAAGATTAAAGTTTTTCGATTTGACACTGCACGAGAGTTCGGATTCACAAAGTTCTTCTCTGATGTGAGAGTCTTGTATCAGTTTTCTTGTGTGGAAACACCACAACAAAATTCAGTTGTGGAAAGAAAACACTTGTTAAATGTTGCTCGTGCTATATTTTTTCAGTTTCGAATTCCTATTAAATTCTGAAATGAATGCATATTGACTGCAGCTTTTCTCATCAATAGAACTCCTCTTGTGATTCATCATAAAACATCTTATGAGATTTTATATGGTTCAGCTCCAGATTACTTTTCCTTAAGGGTGTTTGAATGTCTTGTATTTGTTGCTACTCCTCAATCTCATCGTACAAAATTTCAGCCACGCTCTCAAATTTGTGTTTTTGTGGGGATATCTTCCCGACTTGAAAGGATATAAACTATATGATGTTGTTTCAAAACAGATATTTGTTTCTTGGGATGTCATATTTCATGAGGAAATCTTTCCTTATTATACTATTACTTCTTCATATCAGTTGGTGGATCCTTTTCCTGAGTTAATTCTATCTGCCATCTCAGGATTTATTTATCAAATTCAAAAATGATAGAACAGATTCTGGATGTTGTCTCTGTTCTTGCTTATTCATCTGCTGGTATTCCTGCTAATTCATCTATTGGTATTCCTGCTGATTTATCTACTGGTATTATTCCTGAATCATCTGGTGGTGATTTGCGTTTCTTGTCTTTCCCAACAGCTAACAGACCATCAACTTCTTCTTTTATTCCTATAGATACTACTAACATTGATGGTCCTCGCAGGTTAAATCGATTGACTTACCTCCTTCCTATCTCAAAGATTTTCATTATTATCTCTTGTTTCATAAGTTAATACCACATTGCACTACTTCATATCATTTGCACCAAGTTTTGTCCTATGATTCTTTGTCATCTAATTATCGAAATTTTGTTCTTAATGTGTCTTCTCATCATGAACCCCAATATTATCATCAGGCTATCAAATTTTCACATTGGCGAGCTGCAATGCATGATGAAATTATTGCCATGGAACAGAATAAAACTTGGTCTGTTGTTCCTTTACCCCCGCATAAACATTCCATTGGTTGTAAATGGGTGTATAAAGTGAAATGTAATTCCGATGGTACAATTGAGAAACATAAAGGCCAGTTGGTTGCAAAAGGATACACACAGCGAAAAGGACATGATTTTATTGAAACTTATTCTGTTGTAGCAAAACTGGTAACAATCAAAGTGCTTCTTGCACTTGCTACTAATTGAAAATGGCATTTGATACAACTAGATATCAATAATGCTTTTCTTAATGGTGATCTTTTTGAAAAAGTATACATGGATTTACCTCTTGGATATTTTCCTCAGGGGGAGAAACATCATCAAGGGTAGAAACTTGTTTGTAGGCTTCATAAGTCTATTTATGGCCTTAAGCAGGCTTCTTGACAGTGGTACTCCGTGTTTTTTCATTCTCTTCTCTAATTTGGCTTTCAACAATCCTAGCTTGACTATTTCTTATTTACTAAAGAACATGGTTCGATTTTTATTGCATTATTAGTCTATATAGATGATATTATCATTACAGGTTTAAATTTTCAAGTCATTCAACTTCTCAAAACATTTCTTCATTCTCAATTCAAGTTAAAGGATTTGGGATGCTTGAAATATTTCTTAGGACTTGAAATTGCTCACTCTTCCAAGGGAATTGTGCTTTCTCAACGCCATTATACTCTTCAATTGCTGGAAGACACTGGATATTTGGCCTGTAAACCAGCTTCTGTTCTTATAGATCCTAAGTTAAAACTTTCAACTTCCAATGGCGATAATCTTCTTGTGCTTCTTCCTATCGCAGGCTTATTGGCAGACTAATATAACTTACTCTTACACGGCCTAATATCATATTTACGGTGCATCAATTAAGTCAGTTTGTAGCTCAGCCATGGTTGCCTCATTTAAAAGCTGTGCGTCATCTTCTTTCTTATTTAAAATCCAATCTTGGTCAAGGTTTATTTTTCTCTTTGCAGTCTAATCTCAAACTTCAGGTTTTTTCTGATGCCGATTGGGGGTGTTGTTTGGATTCCAGAAAATCAGTCACTGATTTTTGTGTTTTCCTGGCAATTCATTTATATCTTGGTAGGCAAAAAAGCAGACTACAGTATCTCGTTCTTCCGCGGAAGCTAAATATCGTGCTTTGGCATCTACAACCAGTGAGATAATCTGGGTAAAACAATTGCTTCACGACTTACAAGTTAGTATTTCTTCTCCAACCCTGTTATTCTGTGATAACCAAGTCGCCATTCATATTGCATTTAATCCAATTTTTCATGAGAGGACAAAACACATTGAGATTGATTGTCATTTTGCTCGTGAAAAGATCACTGGCGGTACCATCAAGCTTTTACCAATTCAGTCTCAGGATCAGTTGTTTAATATGTTTACTAAACCCCTCTTTTCTTCTATTTTGCTGTATCTTCTTTCCAAGATGTCTGTGAAAGACATTCACGGTTCATCTTGAAGGAGAGTATTAAATTTGTTATAATTAGTAATGAGCTTGTTATAGTTGAGATAAGTATTTAAATGTACACGTGTAGACAGTTAGCTTCTTTCTCCTGATCACACTTTCAGGCTAGTTTTTAAAAAATTAATAAAAAATATTATTTAATAGTAAATTATTATATTTAATCGTTAATTAATTAATTAAAATAGTAAAATAATTAAAATAATTTTATATATATTTTTAAATATTAATACTATTTTTTACATACTTTTTTAAAATTTTTAAAAATTAATAAAAAATATCTCTAAAAATTATTTTTTATATTTTAACAACCGATTTAATTTAATTTAATAATCACATATTAATTAGGTGTTAATTTTAATACGATAATATCATAAATTACTTGTTTGTGTACAATATCATAAACTATTTGTTTGTGTAGAAATATAAACTATTTAATTTAATAAATATATATAAAATTATACAATATAAAATTAATCTATATAGAACTTTTTTAGTTATTATAAAATATTTTCATAATTATTGAAATTATTTAAATAATAACTTTTTATTTTAAAAAGACAAAAATTAAAAATTTTACATTTCTAAAAATTAGAATTTTTTATAAGACGAAAATTAAATTTTATAAGTGTTTAATCTATTTAATTTTTCTTTTTTAAAAATAAGAATTCATGATTCAACTAATTTTAATAACCATAGAAATATTTTATAACAATTAAAATACTTATACGTAAATAAGTAATTTATAATACTTATTATTATATATTCATATGATCTAACTTCATATATATTTATTAAATTAAATATTTGTATTTCTATACAAGTAAGTAATTTATACTATTATCTTTTTAAAATTAAATTAACACATAATTTATATATATTTATTAAATTAAATTAATTTAGATATTAAAATATAAAAAATAATTTTTAAAAATACTTTCTATTAGTTTTTAAAACTTTAGGGGAATTATGTGAAAAATATTATTAATATATAAAATTATATATAAAATTATTTTAGCCCCTTTTTTATTTTAATTAATCAAGTAACAAGTTTTATTTTTGAATGATACTTTTTATTATTTTTTTAAAAATTTATATTTATATTTAATTTTGTCAAATTTCAGATGAGTTATTTAAAAATATTTCAATGAAATAATAATGAATCATTACGAAATAATGTGAAAGCTTATATAAAATGGATCCCTAAAATAAATGGGCAAAATGTTATATTTAAAAAGGGATTGTATCATATATCTACCTCTAAGTTTATAATAATTTTAATTTTTGACAAATTTTATAAAAAACACACTTACTTCCCCTCTTATCTTAATTTGACTAATTAAAAATAAATATATTTTAATTTATTTATTCTTTTTAATTAAAATTCTAGTTTATTTTTTCTTACTTAATTTTTTTGTTCTTGAATTTATTTGCATTACATACTAACTTATTTTTTCAATATTTAATGATATAAAATTTTAATTAGCTTAAAATAAATATTATTAATATATTATCATATTATTTAAAAAATAATTTATGTTAAACTTTTAAAATTTTATAGTACGATTGTTACGGTATAAAATAATCTATATAATACAAAATTAGAATATTTTATAATTATTGGTTAACAACATTTAAAAATTTATTTAATAAAGTTATTTTCTTAATATAGATTATAAATTTTATATGAAATAGTAAGTAAACCTAAATTAATTTAATAAAGAATTAATATGTATATAAATGTAATTAATTTTTTAGACAAATATTTTTTAAAAATTTTATAAAATTTATCTAACAAACTTTAAAAATTAAATAAGGATAAATATATGATTTTACTTATACAAACTAAACAAATTAAGTATCTATATATTTTAGGGTTAAAGGAAAAATAAGTATATGATTTTATAAAATTTATTATAAAATAAAATTAACATAAATTTTATGAGAGATAGCTGATAAAACCGCTATTTAAAAAATCTTCTAAGAAAATTATTTAAAGTTATTGTGGCACTTGTTAAATAAAAATTATTATTTAAAAATTTTAAGTACTTTCGTGAACTCATTAGTTCCATCTTCCTAGAACAAATTCCGCATCGAGAGCCATCCATCTCGGTTCTATGCAGATCAAATTAAAATCCCCATTTCCCTTTTTCCAGCTCACTCTACAGAAAGAACAGTGTAGTCACGGCAGTATAATTTCCTTAAACAGAGTCATGGTTGTTTTCTATTAATCGGTGAGGTTAAGTTTGGATTTTATGGTCAGTACCACGGAACGTCATTTATCTCTAATCACCAGAGCTTAAATTATTGGGATGAATCGCTGGGACTCTATACCGTAATTAAGATATTCGAATATATGAAGTGAATTCAATAATTTATAGCATAATTTAATATTGATTGAGGTCTAATTCTTGCAGATTACTGAGAATTAGAGTAGATATTGAGAAAGTTTTCATGAGAATTCTTATCTTTAATTAGTTTCATGAATTTTTAGTTTCAAGAAATTTGCAAATGAAATTTGAATCGGTGATAAAATGTTAAGCTGGTAATATATATTCCTTATTAATATGTTTTAGAATATAAAGGCAAATTAAAGCTTTCAAAATCAACGGGAGAAACAATGAAATTTAAACAATAATAAAATTAAAAATATCTTTTAAAAAAAATTTGTAATATTGAAAAATTACATAATTTAATAGAAAAATATAATATTACATGTTTGAATTAAAAATAAAAAAATTATTGAGGAAGCATGAAATTAGATATATTAATAAATACCCGCCGTATAATTAAGTACTATATTATGAATATTTACACGGATGAATATATTATTATTTTGTACCATTCAAAATTTTTCAAGTGACATGACATTGAGCTATTTATTTATCAAATTATTTCATAGTTCATATGACATTGTTAAATTGATTTAAACATTTTAGATTACAACATGCATGCAACTTACTGTTCCATTATATGTTTCTTCTGTCGTTCCATCTCTTAGAACGGATTGTATTTGAAGGTTTAAAGAAAACACATCGAATTTAAGGAGTAGTATTGATTATGATTGGAGCATTTCAACCTTTATCTATGACGTTAGAGTAGTTGAAAAAAGGGAGACGGCCAATGGCTAAAAATTAAGTTATTTTTTAATTCAAGCATTATTTTATATAGGGCTAAACAAATATAGTGTAGATGGATTATGCAATCCCTAACTTCTTTTTACCTACAAAAGTTTATGCATATTGCATATCAAATTTAAACTTAGTAGGTCAACTTATTGCCATGAGTTAGATTTAATCACCAGTCTCCAACAATAATTTAACATATTCAACCACAATCAAATGGAAGAAGAAGAAGAAGAACAAGGATCGAATGCTTACAAAGCTACGAAATTAAGGCCAGTTGAAATTTATTGACTGTTTAAATTTATGATTGTATTGGCTTCAACGTGGTGGCTTTGACCACTTATACACGAGATCGGGCTGGTGCAACATATTATAGCCATATAATCCATCTTTTGCAACATGCCAAACACAATGTTCTTGACATCTAGCTGAATCCCTCTTCGCTACAAAGAGATCAAAAGTCCCGACTCCATCTTGCCATTTCACTCCACAAAAGAATAGTGTAGTTTCAAAAACATTTACCCGAAATTTCCAGTCGTAGTTGTCCTCTGGACCTATCACATGAGTTCCTAAATCATCATCTTTTGATTTACAATGAATGGTGAAATTTAATTCGCCCAAAAAGTTATAGACAACGACATGAGTTTTGCTGAAAGGTATAGTAATGTCTTTTCCTATCTCGTTTCTTGCACAAATGCCAAATGGTGCTTCCCACAGAGCTATGAACGCTAAAAGTGACAACATAAAAATTATTTTGTCAAACAGACTCATGGTTTCAACTCTCTTGTTCTTGATAAGGCTGAATCGATGATTTTAAACAAGGGGAAGTGCTTTCATATATATACAAAAAAATGGCATATTTGGGTAAGATTCAAGTCTACAGTGCTTATACATAGCATAGCTCAAATAACAACAATAACGAAGACATGACATAGGAGAATCACGCCAAAGATTTACCTTCCTACTTTGTTGTTTATTTTCTTTTGTTTCCATCTATAACATAGAATATTCGTTATCAAGACATCAACTGCTATCTTAGGCAAGCTTATTTTGTTTTCATCAATGAAACCAAAAGTCTGTAAGAAAAACATTTATCAGAAAATTTGTAGTCATGTCGTAATAAAAGATGTTATCACTTGAGTCTCTATCGCTAACTATGGTTTGACCATAGAACAATGAAATTTCTCTGAATTTTTGTTGGAAATTTCGTTTGCCTGGTGCGCAATGACAGTAATCACCTCCAATGAAGAAATGATTGATGTAAGTAAGAAGACGTTTATGCTAAGGCGCGTTTTCAAACACTATTAACTCATGATCGATATCTTAAAGTTGGAAAGTAACGGATACAAATGCATGCCAACAACATAATTCATTGAAAATGTTTCTTAAAATTCCTCACATTTCTAACAATATACATTGGGATTTCTACTATTCACAAAAAGGGGAATAATAGAAAAAGACATTCTCTATGAATCCATTGTCAACAATGTTTTTCCCTATTTTCTTCTAAGTGTAATGTGTAAGTGCATAAGCAACAACATTGTGATTTATATCAAACACAAATTCAAAAATTCTTTGTTCTTGTAGTAAAATAATGCTTAAGAATAAGTCTAAGGACAGCTCATGCAATTTTGGAATGCTAAATTCCAGTAACAACATTGATAATTATTTTGTGAAAATACGGAAAAAAAAAAAAACAGAATGATGCATGTTAGATCTAAGGAGATCCACATATGAAAGTACAATAACGTTTATAATATGCAAAAACATTTATCTTCCGATTTAATCTTTTAAATAAATATAGAACGAGATTAATTGTTAATAGAATTGAAAATAATGAATTAGTAACGAATTTTAATAAATATTTTAAATTAGGTTACACTTTGGAATAAAATAGAAAATTATCTTCCGCTCAATGTTTATTATTTAGTATTTTATTAGCTTTTATAATAATATATCTGTCTCATATTTCAATTTTTAAAGTATCCCTATCTTTTCTTTATTTTTTTTTAATCTCATCTTTATATTATTTATTCACAATACAATAACATAATATAAAACACCTATTTCAGCTCACATATTTTCATTTACAGTTCATTGTACAGTATGTACAATATATTTTATTATGATAATTTTTTTATCAGTATATTACACGTGTATATAAACTATTTGTAATTGATTATCTTACTATTTTTGTTATTATTAAAGTTTAAGTTATTTTATAATTTTAATTATTTTTACAACACTCATGAATTTTTAAAAGTATTTATGAAATGAAAATACAATATTTCTTTTTATTCAATATATATATATATCACTAATAAATGAATATTACTCTGAATAGAAATTTTTTTTGATATTATGTTCATATTTAGTTTTTGTATACATTTTCCATTTTAGTAATTTATTAACACAAATGTACTTTTTAGTAAAACATCCAAGCAATCAATTTAACACTGAAATTTGTTTAACATACTTTTTATACTAAAAGAGCTAAAACAAAACTGCTATAGAGTGTAAGAGATTTTAAAATTTTTTTGCTTTAAAAATTTATATTTCTACTCTTAAATATGCCTAAATAATGTTTAATTTATTTTTTCTATACCAGCCTAACAGATTTTACTGATTAAACCAACTAGCACTTACTTTAAGTCTTTAGTTAAATCTTCTTAATCCTTTATCTTAATTTTTCTCCATGTACCTATAAAAGACTGTGTGGACATGAAATTTTATATTTGGCCCACAATGTTAAATTGTAGTTATGAGTACTTTACAAATAGAAAAAACTAAGATGTTTTATATTCTTGATGTCTCATGTGAAGCTTTTTATATGGAACATAAAAATAAAAATTCTTAAATCTAAGAAGTAGTACTATACACACACACACACACACACACACACACACACACACTACTTTTTTTTTCCCTTATACTAAGAAAAGGCCGTACAACTAAATAATATGTGAGAATCAATAACTCATAATAATAATAATAATAATAATAATAATAATAGAAGAATGCACAAGCATACTTGATGAGCATTTTATAAAATTTAATTTTTAAATTTAAAGACAAAATTTTTAATATTAGAATTAAAAAATTTTCTTTAAAATAATTAAATTTTTTTTTTTCATAAGTTAACGCTTTCAAAATTTATGTTGAATTAGATTTAATATCAACATAAAATATTAGGATTTAAGGTAGATAATTGTATGTTAAATGGATTAATTAAATGCGTGTGTAGACTAATACTATTTTATTTACTTTGGTTAAATTGTTCTTAATAATAAATCAGATTCTGGTGTTATTCTAATATAAATATTATTAAAATTGAGTATTTAAAATATATTTTAAAATGTAAATAAATCCACCCATTAAATTATTGTTAACTTTTTGCACTGTCATAAACATATATGATAGTTAGTATTAAACATAATATATGCATTCCTTAGAGTTATATTTGAATAAAACATATTCTTCATAAATGTTATTGAAAAATAAAAATTTGATTAACCTTCTACACACACAAAAAAATTATAATTAACCATCTTTTATATATATATATATATATATTTGTTATTTTTTTAATAAAAAATTGCTAATTAATATTTTAGTAAAATGTAAACCTCCGCGTCCGAGATCTCCTGTATATATAGCAGTCCTAAACGATAATCTGTCAAATAAAATTGAATACTGAAACATGTGTGTTGATACAGAAAATTGGTCAAGAGACCCTATTTTTTTTAAAAAAAAAAAATTAAGACTGAAGAACAATCATATTTTGGGTCTACGGAATTAAGGCCAATATTTAATTTATTTATTATAGTTCTATCAAAGCGCACGTCACAGCTTTATTATATATAAATATAATGTAAAAATATTGGCATCAATTTGTTGGCTATGACCACCTAAATACAAGATCTAGCTTTCCCAAGTCATTGTAGCCAAACACACCGTCTTTTTTCACATGCCAATTACAATATTCTCTACATCTGTCTTCATCCCTTTTGGCGTCATAGACATCAAAAACCACTTTTCCATCTCTCCAGCTTAATCCACAAAAGAATAGGGTGCTTTGCCAAATATTAACCCGAAATTTCCAGTGGAAGTTTTCCTGTGGAGCTATCTCATGAATTCCTAAATCGTCGTCTCTTGACTTGCAATGAATGGTGAAATTTAAACCCTCCATATAGTTATAGACGGTGACATGGGTCTTTGTACTAGGAATAAAGAAAACCTTTTCTCCAACCTCGTTTTCGGCAGACAAGGCATATTGAGCCTCCCACAAAGCAATGAATATTACAAGTAACAGCATAATATTTTTGCTAGAAAGAATCATGGTTTAGAATTTAGTCGTTGGTTAAGATAGAATTTGATGACCTTAAGCAATTAGGAGCACTGCTTATATATACATCAGAACTTTAATAATTTCAAGACAAAGATGGGAATTTGACATCAGATTTAATTTGCTTTGCTTAATATATGCTTCAATTCGTATTGTGTTCTGATTTGTTTCCAATTAAGTCAAAGAATATTAACTATCCTTACTTGTATCTCAGGACTCAGGCAAGCTTTAAAATGGACTTTTTTGTTTAATCAAACCTTAAAAAGAGATGCGATCAGCATAATATTGTACAAGTTGTCTTATACAACTCTTTTTAAAATGATTTTTGAATTATATTTTGATTGATCCAGTTATCATGAGTATATATCCAAACTCCAATTACGCGTGGCTGACATGCTCCAGTTTGAGTCATCAAAGTCAAACAAGCTGTTATATGTGATTTAATAAGAGTTGAGATAATGTAGGAGTTCGTGGTCAATTAGAAATGTGAGTCAATAATTGTTATACTGAAACTAGCTCTTTGCCGAAGAATTGGTCTTTCTTATTCTTAGGGGATTTTTTTCTTTTTAATCTTTTTTTTTTTAAGCAGTTTCAGTTGTATTCAATGGCTATATAAGCCAGGGAAGTAAGGAATAAAGATTTTTCCAGTTATAACTATAAATTTCAATGAGAGTTGTTTGAGACTAAGGTTCCTCTGTAAACTTTGATTTTGCAATTTCTGTCTCTTTTCACCATAGGTACTAACAAAAACAAGAGATCCAACACTCAGTGCCTGCCACAAACTCAGACAGACTGAGCTGATCAAATCCTAGTCATTATTGTTCATAGAAGAACAATGCTTTGGCTTTATTGGTTTACATAAATTATTTAACAAATCTTTGTTAGAACTAATTTTCACCATTTTTTCCGCTTCACTTTCGCCAACTTTTGGTTTTTACCAATAAAAAAAAAAGAGATCTGGTGGTGTCAAATAGTCATCAGGCCTGCCAGTTACGCCAAAATCTAGTGTATCCCATTGGCACGATAATGGGCACCTAACTGAATCCCTTTTCGGATCGTAAATTGTAAAAGTATCTGTGAAGCCTTTCTGAAAAGAAGTGGCATTAAAAACGTTGCCTCCGAAAAATGCCACTCACGAACCGTAAGAGCTGGTAAAACTTGAAGCCATAGATCGGCATCTTTGGTGTGACAATGGACACTAACATCTTCCGGAATGTTGTTGCCGAATTTGATGGTGCTATATGCATCAATATTCTCTCTATATTGAATTCTATCAACTAAATAAAGATTACAAGTGTTTATATACATCTATATAGTGTAGCACATGTGAACTGCAATGACAAAGCATTCTTCAAATTTAAGATTTACTCATTTAGGCACATATGATAGGTAATTTATTGTCAATCAAACGACTAATAACAAATTAAGAATAAACCTTAACCAATATTTACCCTACCAATAGCTTTCTATTTTTTCCACCAATATTTTTGTTTATAGTACTAAAACCGGAAAGAACAGGAACATACAATCTATATGAATCATATCTGTTAAGAGTTTTTGATATTTTGTTCTAAACCTATTGTAGATGGATAAGCAACAATTTATTTTGTCCTTGTAACATACTATATTTGCCACATCCTGTTCTATTTGTTGAAGAATTTGCTAATGTTAAAGATTTTATTGCCAAATTGGCTTGCTGCTAAGTTAGTGAAAGAATCAGAAAGGCTACTGCCAAATCGGTCTGTAGATAATTTCACTTTATCTAATATTGCAAAGCAATCTACTACATTAATATCATTCGGTTGCCATTGTATAACGATGTGATCTGTTTAGAATCCGTTTCCACAGCTAACTTGTGCCATACCAGGTCACCTGTATTTTGCATCACTGGCATGGATTACTCAATTGTCAGTTGTACACCAGTACCGGGGTCTTTCCCTTCATTCGACTTGGCTAATGCAACCATTAATCTTAACAACAAATATGTAATGAGATTTTTTTTTTTTTTTTGGTACAATAGATAATGAGAAATTTTTGGCATCAATAAAGAAACAAATCAATCAGCTCCCGCGTTAGCAATGTCCCACAACTCTGCAAGATTAGAGGATAACGAGACTCAATACTTTAGTGATTTAAAACCCGGAGAGGGTTTGACTAATAAAAAAAACTTGTGTCAACTAATCAAATTCAAATTTAAAAAATTAGATTAAATTTAATTTTTATATAAATAATTTAAAATTATTAATATTTTTATTTAAATATTAATAAAACGTAGTAAGTATTATAACCAATAGTCATCAATTAATAAAGAGATACAAAATCTTTTTCATTCTAGAATTCTCTTTTTTTCAATTTTTCTTGTGAAATTATGTAGCAATGGTCAGGCAATCAACTCCTAATCTATATATTGTTAACACTCCATTAGTTGGTTTAATTTTTTTATTCCCCTTCCACGTATTATCAATGTAATTAAGCTCTGAAAGTTTTTTTTTTTTTTTTAATTTTAACCAATAGGTCAAAAGATTTTAATCAATTAAGATTTAATAGTACAAATGGTAATATATAGCATACTCTAATAGCTATACACAATATATATTGAATTGATTTTGTATGTATGAAGTACTAATTAATTTTATCTCTTCTTTTTTTTTTAATCTCATTAATGTTTAATATAAACAGAGGGTCAGCCAACCATATATTCATGTAATTAAATTTAGCAACATATGTAGTCACTTTAAAATTAATCAATTTTAATGATATCAAAATAAATAAGAGACAAAATATATATATATATATATATGTGTGTGTGTGTGTGTGTATATATATATATATTGTAATTAGAAGAGATAACTTAACCAACATATTAACATAATTGATGCGTTTATTCTTTAAACAAACAAACTCTTTCACCGAAATTTCAAATAAACTGGTTCAATAACAATTTCTACGCATGCCATGTATTCAATTTAGTCCAATGTGACTGATCATAGCTAAAAAAGAACCCATCCTCTCTCAAAGAAGAATAGACATGGGTATGATTCCCATCTCTTCCAGGCCCATATGCAAGCCAAATCCCGTCTTTCTCACGCCACATAGCCTGGCACACAAAACGAATTGTTCTATCATCTGCAAAATGGAATTCCTCACCTGGCTTGAGTTTGTACCACATCCCAGTGCAATTAACCCTTGTTATATACAAACAAGGGTTAGCAGCAGGCATATTAATGTTAACATGGACGGTCACCAGACTTTCATTTCCTTCCACCAAAATTGTGCAGATAAAGCAAAACGCAAGAATCAAGATCGGCAAAAA
Organism: Swietenia macrophylla; assembly: GCA_032401905.1. Taxonomy (NCBI): domain Eukaryota; kingdom Viridiplantae; phylum Streptophyta; class Magnoliopsida; order Sapindales; family Meliaceae; genus Swietenia; species Swietenia macrophylla. Next base: position 3,736,800 of record CP135582.1, read on the forward strand.
TTTCCTATAAGCGGCCATCTTAGAACTAAGAATTAAACTACGTTATGTGGTTAATTTTCTGTCTCTTCTACATGTTTTCTAAGCCTTAATTAACATCAATAAATAAGGACCAGCGGCATATCTTTAATGTTGTGTTAATGCAGGTCTCCTTAATATATATGGAAATAAACATACTTCTATGAGATGTTAATTACTTTTTATTGATGTGAAGTTGTATTACACATCAGTTACAACTTGGGCCAATCAATTTTGTCATGAGAATTAGCATATGCCAGATTTTTCACCTTCTTTAAGTGTAATATATCACTATTATCAACACAACAAATATGTTAATTTGAGTTAATATGTTTTCTTTTACTATCTATATCTTATTTCATTTACTGGTGCATTGATTTTTTACTACCTCATTATTATCAACACAACAAATATGGTAATTTGAGTTAATATGTTTTCTTTTACTATTTATATCTCATTTCATTTACTGGTGCGTTGATTTTTACTACCTCTAGTCCTTGATGATCTAAAACCTGTCCTTACCAATTCACTTAATTAGAGTACATTTTAGTTATTAAGCACATTACAATTTTTATTTTACAGCTTCACCTTTTAAATATTGTACGCATCTATTTACCTGAAAATTACAAATACTTGCTTAAATGTAATAAAAAAAAAGGGAGAAACAGAAAATTTTAAAAGTATATTGAGAAAAAGATATTAATACAAAAACTATCATTTTTCTAAAGGAATGTTTCTATATGAGGTTCCAAAATCACTTATAAGGCTGACATCACTTTTATACGTATGTATATTAGACAAATCAAATTTATTAGAATAGTATTGGAAATTTGATATTCATTGCACACATTGAATTAGAACGAAATTGTGTCTATTTTTCTTTTAATATTTATATTTATTAAAATCTTATTTATTTTTCTAATAAATTTATGACTTATAGGTTACACTGATTTCTCATATTATCGTGCTCTTATATTGCTCCATATTAGTCTTTGATAGACTTAAGTTGTCCACTAAATTCCTAATGTCGTTTCATTTTGATTAGGGGAGTACTTATTTACCCTTCAAGTCCTCGGCGAAGGGACATTTTGATGATTAGGTTATCTTGTATAAATATACATTCGAAAAACAACTCAGTGATGCGCCATTCTTATATAAATTTATTCTTTTGTAAATGAAAATAAAGCCATACCTTATGAATTTAGCACGATTTTTGGTTAACTTTAATCTTTACACACCAGCCTTTTTACCTTTCTTTCGGTCGGTTTTATTATTTTGAGAAATGAAATTATATATTGGGATCTTAGTACGATTTGTTGGAAATTATATTTATTTCATAATAATTATTTTTTACTCAAATAAAATTGTTGTGCCTTGAGTTGTTTGTGTCATGTTAATCAAAAGTGTAATATATTTTAAACTAATATATATAATATTTATTTAATAATTGTGTCAAGAATATATTTTAGTATATATTTTTTAGAATATTTATAATAATTTCTACTCAAAAGTTAATTAATTTATGTCATTATTAACAAAAGTTCTTTCATTTTTTTTTTTATCAAAAAGCATACATATATTAGGTTTTAGAAACATAGCCAAATGCATGTTAATTTTCAGAAACTGCAAACTAATCAATGCAAGTAATTAACGCTTAATGCACGATATAAAGAGAAAACATAGAACTTTATTATAAAAATTATTGCTGCCGTTCATATGTTATTTAATCAATCAAACAAACTGGTTAATTAATAACAATATTATTGCTAAGATTGACACGCCAAGCACCAATTTTTGTCCAATTAGACTGATCATAACTGACATAGAATCCATCCTCTCTCACAGATAAAAACACATCTTTATGGCCTTCGTCTCTCACAGGCTCAAACGCCCTCAGAAGACCATCCTTGTCACGCCATATACAATCGCATGCTATACGATATGTTCTCACTTCAGAAAAATGGAACTCTTGACCTGGAAAGATCTTTTCCCCGAACCCAGAGCAATTAACCCTTACCACTTCAGAATTAGGAGGCATATCATCTTTGACATGAACGGTCACCAAAGTTTCTTCGCCTTCTACCCCAATTATGCTGCAGAAGAATATGCACATTGCAAGAACAAAGAAACCCAAAAACTTCCCTCGACCAGCCATCTTGTAGTAATAATATTGATGTTATTTAGATTGCGTATATTTGTTTTTTCTCTGTTTGATTTATAGGCGCAGATGAGAAGGGAGATGGGGATGGGCTTAACGAAAAACCAAATTGGAAGAGGAATCTCATTAGTTAGATGGTGCATGTTTTTAATGTTATTGCCTATATTAGGGCAAACTACAGCGAGGAGGATGATTAATTACTATAAATTTTGTTAGTATTTATTAAGAGAAAGTTTTAGGTGAAATGGTTCTATTACATCACTGTAGGTAATCTAGTAAAATTATTCAATTAACAAAAAAAAAAATTATTTATTAGTAGTGAATGAAAAAAGTAAAAGATAAATTTTATAAATTTTTTTGATTACATTAATTAAAAGTGAAAATCACTTTTAATTTTTTTTATCTATTACTAATAAATGAATCTCTTTTACTTCATTAATTGGATAATCCTATTATATAACTTATACTCATATGATAAAATTGTTCCATTTAAAACTTTCTTATGCTATAAAATTCTTAACCTAGGTTAGTTTTGATTTGGATTCATGAAAATTATTTACTAGTTATGAAAGAAAACAACTTTGAGCAAGTAATTGGCTAACTTACTAATAAATCTTAAAGTTAAAACAAACTAGTAAAAGTACCAAAGCAAAAGTGCCAGTGAAAAGTGGTAAATACTATGCTTTTTCTTAGTTTTGAAAGTATCGTAGTAACCACCAAAATATTTAATAAGGGTATTTTTACATGAATATTTTAATATACCTCTCCTAAAATTTGGTAAAATAGTATATCGATATATATTTGATAAAAACGAATAACAAAGTATTTTTTAACAATAAAATTGCTATTAACTAACAAAAATAAAAAATGATTAAACTAATTATAAATTGTATTTTTACTTACCTTGTCTAAAGTTTGAAAAAAATCAACATGTATGTCTATTTTGTGAAATTAACTAAAAACACCACTCTATAATTTTGACCGTTAATTGATTAATTAAAATTATGAAATGAATACAATAATCTTTTTTTTTATATATTTCATAAATACAAATACAATATTATAATTGAAACCTAGCATAAAATGCATCAAATAGAAAAATGTAAAGCATACTGAATTTAACTATAAAACATATTAAATACAAAAATATAGCAAAAAATATAAAACACGTTAATTAGATATAACAAATTAACATTTTTCTTATAAAACATAATTAGATTTTACGTTATTTATAAGAAAATATGGAATGCAATGAAATCAAAAGATAAAATGTATCAAATACAAAATATGTAAATTAAAAAAATATAATAAAAACAATTCAATTCGAAATAAAATATATGAAAATTTATAATAAAATTTTTGTATTTATTTATTTTTATTTGATGCATTTCATATTCAATTTATTTTTTTATAAATAAAGCTAAATTTTATTACATTTTATAAGCAAAATTTTAGTATGTTATATCTAAATTTCAATATGTTTTATATTTTTTTTACTATAATTTGTCTTTAATATGTATTATAGTTAAATTTCAATATGCTTTATATTTTTTACGTTGATGCATTTTGTACTAGGTTCCAACCATAACATTTTGTTTGTATTTAGTAAATATAAAAAAATAATATTATTTTATTTATTTTATAATTTTAATTAATCAATTAGCAGCCAAAATTATTGAATGATACTTTTTTGTTAATTTTTCTTGAAATATATATATATCTATATGTAATTTTCTCAAACTTTAAAGAATGTATGTAAAAATATTATATCTTATTTTAATCATTTTTAATTTTTGCTAGTTAGTTAAAGGTCAAATATAATAATTATACTATTAAGGAATAGATTCTATTAGTTTTTATAAAATGTATTTCTGCGTTTATTTCACTAAATCTAAAAAAAAAAACATGAAAATACCTGTATTTAATAAAAACTAATTTTTATTTATTAATTAATATTTTTAATTGCTCACCATGTATTTATATTTGACAACCATTTGTTCTATTTACAATATTATAAATTAAAATTATGGTATATCAATATCAAATTACACACACTATTAAATATGAGTTACCTTTGAGTGGTATAAAATTGACCAGCTGACAAATTAAGAATTCAGTATAATCAAGGAGAAATTGAGGCCTTGGTTATGATAGATTGTTGACTAATAATGTCAAAAAAAAAATAGAAAATAAATAGTAATATGCCACTTATAACACGATAAGATAAGATCAATTGACTTAAGAAATGGGTTGGAAATTTTCACTTTGAAACAAGGTAAAGAACACTAACATATATTTGAAAAATGCCCAAAAAACCAAAAGAAGAAAAAGAAAGAAAAACATTCAATCATTCCATTATGAAACAGACAGCGTTTATTGATAATCATCTAGGAAGCGGTGCAGCAACGAAAATTAATAATAATAATAATAATAATAATAAAAACAAATATATTTTACACAATTAAATGGAGCAAAAGATCACTCCGTTTCCCAAGTAGATTTTCTCACCCAGCTAGAGTTATCCCAGCCAAGAAAGAATCCATTTTCTTTCACAAGCCAAAAGATATTTTCATGCTTTGCATCCCTGCGAGGCTGAAACGCATGCCAAGAAGCGATCTTCCTGGTCCAGAGAGCCTCACAAAAGTATACAGAACTTTCTTTCACATTCCAGCTGTAATTATCGCCGGAAGCGAGCTCCTGCACGCCAAGCTCATTATTCTTGGAACTGCAGCGAATCTTGATTGGTACTGAGTCCTTTGGCAGTGCATTCGTGATGTGAACTTGGGCAGGATGATTGCTATATTCTTCAATTGTTTGGCCGATACTGAAGCAAGAAGCGAGCAAAACAAACAAAAGGAAATGGCACAAGGTAGTCATTTTCTTCAGATGTTGTTTACGGTTTTCTCAATATTTTCTATTTCAGAAGATTGAGAAGAATGTAGGAAGAAAGGTTTGGATTTCTAAGCGAAGTGTGTGTTTGTTTTAAGGTATAGTTATATATGTGTGTTTGTGTGTGTGTGTCGTAAACCTTAATCAAAGGAAATCACTTTCGTGGAAGGTAGGGACAGCACGTGTAATTATTACTACTTATATATAATCAACCACATGATTTTAGGGAAATCCATCAATTAATAAAATGATTCTCGTAGTCTGTTTTACATTTATATATCGAATGCCCAGCTTGAATGACAAATATTAATGAGGCTAATTAAAAGTAAAAGTAACAATCGCACAAACTATACAATCATACGAGATTTTTTTTTTTTTTTTGTGCCAATGAACTAAAATATACAAATAATCAAGACTGCCTACCCTTTTCGAAACCTGACACCCTAATATTTTCTTCACACTCGCAAGACACTCACTCTCTCTGATTTTTCTTTTTTCTACCATTTGAATGGAAGAAGAAACGGAAAAAAAAAAAAAAAAAAACTCTCGAACATGATAGAGAAAATAACATGCTCTTCCTTAATCCCAGGCAAGAATAAAGTCCTGAAGATAAAACAACTTTGTATAATGGTGCTTCTAGAAGTCAGCTAAAGTGGGCAAAAAAAAAAAAAAAAACATGCTTAACATGGGGATCAAAATGCATGAATATGAAGATCACCTGCTTTGCCATTCCAAAATTTCTCGGGCTGAAATGTATCCACGGTACAGAACACTATTCAAACCACTTTTCAACAATCTCAATATACGTATCATATTAATTCAATGACAACGAATGTAAAGACAACTTTTGATTTCATATCGTGGGTTTATTTGCTTTCTAAAATATTTTTTTATTTTTTATATTTTTATTAAATTTTAAAAATTAATTTTTATTTTAAATACTTTTATAAATATTAAGATAGTCCTCAAACAAATGGTTTCTACAAAATATTTTAATTTTAATCTGTATACCCAATAAAAAAATATTCATCATGTCTACAAATTTTATATTTATTTTAAATTCAAAAATAAAAAGTTTGTGATCTTAATACATGCATATAAATGCTATTGCTACTTATATTTGTACCTCAAAAATAAAAATTAATCGTTTTAAATTCTACACCTCAACATTTTTTTTCAAATGTCAATTTTTTTTTAGCAAATTGTTCCTCATTAATTTTTTTATAAAGACACATTTTTCTTTTTTAATATTTTCAGTTGCAATCTGCTACTTTATTCTAAATAACGGCAGATTGCTAATCATTTCTATTATATTTTTTAAAACTGGAATATACTTGTTTATGCTAAATTTATTGTTTAAAATAGGATAATTGTATGTTAAATGGGTGCATATTATGTGAGTATTAAGAATAATATTATTTTATTTATTAATATTAAATTATTTTTAAAAATCAATCAGTTATGAATATATATTTTTAGAATAAATTCTGCAAGGTGTAAGTACACCCATGTATTTGCATATCATCAATGAATGTATGCAGCAATTAGAGCATAATTCAATGTTTTTTTTTCTTCTCTCTCTCTCTCTTATGGGCAAATATAATATGAGTAGCAATTATTTCACGCTTACAAGATATTTTAATTGAATTCCCATCAATGATTTTGCGGAGCAAAAAGTGGAGAAATCTCTCCTCAAAAGATGGGAAATTGGGCAAGAACAACCAACTAACACGATAGACAATACCCAAAAAAAAGGTGGTGGGGGGGCGGTGTGGAGTTGGTTTGTGGCGTGTTTGGGGGGTTGGTGTTGTGTAATATAATATGGCATTGCAGAATTTCAGGACGACCTTGGATTTTGTCAAATTTAAGTACTATTAGAAAAGAGTTAATTACGCCGGCTACCGTTTAATATATGTTGATGACACTTCAATTTAAAGTTTTTGAAGCTTCAAATTCAGCCCGTAAACTTTTCAAGTACAATTATACTGTAAAGATTAAAATGTTCTTATAACATTCACTACAAAGTCTACTGTCTCTAAAAAGTTATTATATTATTGAAGTTTATTAATAAGAATATTATTTGAAAAGAAAATAGCATTAATTAGAGAAAAAAAACTACAAAATTTAATAATAAAATCCATTGACACATGATTTGCAAGTAAAATATTCATTAATCTCTGGGAAGCTTACGAAAAAATCTATTTCAATTTCCAAGTGATAAAACTAGGTGGGAATAACTTCAACGCCCCATTCTTCTATTATTAGTTTGATACCTCGGGCAATTCGTCAAGGTCTGCATAATATTTCCCCACCTGCCTGCTTACTTCTGACTGTATGTAGGAATATTGATAAGAATTCAACACTGCCTAATTCCGTAGTAAGAACAGTGAAGTATAACTACAAATCCCGAATTATTGGACAGAGACTCTAACATTAAATATAAATATGATTGGCATGGTATTACCTAATGAATAATATAATATGATAGAAAATTCAATAGACCTACAAATATGATTGGCATGGTATTACCACAACAATATACACAACTATAAAATTCATAATTAAAATATAAAATAACATTATATCCAAAAATTAAATACAACATCATAAATAATCTTCCTTTCATTCTCTTTTAAATTTTCACGTCCAAGAATTGGGGGAGACTCAACGGATTCAAAATTGGGAGGACCATATAAAAAAATATTTCACAAATATTAGCATTGACGAAGATTAGTGTGATTAAATTTTAGTTCATATTCTTTTTACATCAACAGTACTGGATTAAAGTAAAAATAATAAATGATTAAATGGGTGCGAACCTAATTGCAATATATGATGCAAAATTTACAGTTCTTTTTTTTTCTTTTATTATATTATGTAGTAAAAATTTATATTGTATTTAAATTAATAAATAAATTTTAATTTATTATTTTTATTGTAATAAATTTTAACATAAAATCTTTACTTCTAAGTATATTATTAGTAATTTATTATAATAATGCTACAATTTGACATTTAGATTAATATTTAATAGTTAACTTTTAATTGTTAATATTTTATACAATAATAACTAATCTCATTATTAGATTATTTTAATTATTAAAAAATATCAAAATATTTTAATAAAAATTAAATTTACTATTTTAAAAAAATTTAAAAGGTAATTTATTAATGGGCTGTGGCACAAACAGATCCAAACCTGCCCGTAATGGGCCATGTCTGGCACGTGCGCAGCTCACGCTTGCCATGAGACATTACATCTTGGGGCTAGAAACGGCCCAATAGGCTCACTAGGACAAGAGATTCGAGTTGGGTTCATTTCATTCCTGGACCGTACGAACACTAATTTACCATGTGTTAATTCGATCTAATTTACATATTTACATATTAAATCATTTATATAAGATTATATAATACTAAAATAATTATTTACTCATCCCTAATTTTAATCAAATTCTAAAAAAAAATAAATTGAGTTAGCTCATTCTAATCTTACTCAAACGATATATCAACAAATAAACTATTATAAACCTTAAATTATAAGCCTTTTTTGGTCTTTTATTTTCTCTTATTTCAATCGGTATTTTTTTCAATCAAATATCTATCAAACTTTTTTAGCCAGATATTTACAGAAATTGTTTGTATCAATTTTTTTTAATATAAGTCTTTTAAATTTTTAGTCAATTAAATAGCACTCAACAAATTTTTTTTACAAAGTCTACAAAAGTTGTTTACTAACCAGAGTCTGATAATATCTCCAAGATTATATACTTTTTTTTATTTAAAAACCATGCTAAATGACATATAATTTGCATGGAATTTATATGATATTATGAAGATGAAGATGATATAAAAACAAACTAATTTTATTTATTTATTTATCAAGGTGTTCAAACAAAAATAATTTTCTACATCTAACATCAAACTATAGTGAGATATTGTAATCTTCTAGAATATACAAGTAATATATTCAAACATCTTTTGTTAAAGAAACACATAACAGTAATAGAAATCAAAAAATAGCAGTGAATAAAAATTTTGAATATATGATTGACTCAAAAATTAAGATATGTTTATAAACGACAGAGAAACCTACTATATAATGTTAAAAATTATTTATAAAAGTATTAAAACTATATATAGAAATAAGTCAAAAATTTTGCACAAAAGTAATCAAATAGAGTTAATCTCAACTGTGTAAATCACACTCTCTTCTTATGTAATATGAAGGATATGTTTATGTAATAAACTATCCCTCATTTCTTTTTATTTTTTATACTCAAAAATTGATTCTTAAATTATCTTAATTTTAATAAAATTCAAACAATAATTTCTAAATTATCTTATCCCTACTTTCTTTCTTACATTAGGCTAATTTGAGTAATAATGCGACACGGATTGAGAAAAAAAATGAATCATAAATAATCATTTTGTGTTGTTTTCATGTCACAAGTTTAATAATTGTGCAATGTATGTGTTTGAACTCTTTAATCCAATAATTTTTTTTTAAGACACAATTAGTTTTGCAAATAATTAGGCCGTATAAAACTGTTTATGACACTTATTCATTTAAAATATGTTTATGACACCAAAATTTGTTTGAAACTTGTTCATAGAATGAATTCATTTAAGACTCCTATATAGCATGAATTATCCAAAACTCATTTATAAGATTATACAATACTTTTATATTATTTTAGTATTTCATGTTGAGGTAAAATAGTTTAAATTTATATTTTGACACACGCAAATACAAAAACATACCAATTTTTTTTTTTAAAAGAAGTTTCAAAATTTGTTTGAAACTTGTTCATATAATGAATTCATTTAAGACTCCTATATAGCATGAATTATCTAAAACTTATTTATAAGATTATACAATACTTTTATAGTATTTTCATGTTTCATGTTGAGGTAAAATAGTTTAAATTTATATTTTGACACACGCAAACACAAAAACATACCAATTTTTTTTTTTAAAAGAAGTTTCAAAAGTATTTTATTAGAATTTAAACACAAATATACGAGCGCGTATATATGTATAATGAATTTTTTCTAAGCATTTTTAAGTAAAAGGTTGAAAAAAAAAGTGTTTGTATTTCAAACTTTACAAAATGGGCTTATTTATAATAAGGAATTAATTTTTTTTAAAAAAATGCATCATAATTTTAAATAAAATTATAAATATATTTTATTATTTATGTAAATTTTAATTATAATTATTAACATATCTCGATCTATAGTAAGTCAAGTAATAAATTTTAGAATATATTTACTCTATAATTTTTATCACATGCATTTAAACTAATAAATTATAAACACTGGCGTTATTGCAAGAAATAATGAAGGATGCATTTTCATGTGGGCGTGAAATATTTATAATGGCTGTTCTTATACATTCTAGCTGGACAACACTGCTTTTTAAGAAACCTTTTCTTTAGTTTAATAATGGCGGGTTTTGGTGGGCAGATCTTTACAACATTCGACGATGTATTCATTAACAATCGAATCTGTACAGCTCAACCTAATTAACTCTTAAAATTAAAATGCATAAATTAATTACTTGCACAAACTTTATCGTATGAAAATATAGTTACAGATAGACTTTATATTAACAATAGCCGTGATCCTACCTAGCTCAACTGTATCTCTTCTTCTTATTAGATATTACTTGTTAAAGTTATCAAAATAGTAATCAATTACTTGTTATGATCAAATCTAAATAATTTGTTTAATTATCGAAGGAACATGAAGAAAAAGACTGCTGCTATTGTGCGTCCTATGATTTGTCTATATCTGGAAAACATTACTTTTTAAAAAATTGGTATGAAAATCATAGTGAAGAAGTGCTTTTGGATTGATGCAATATGAGAGGATGAAACTGTTTGCTTATTTAAAACAGTGTATGCAATAAGATATTGCCAGGATAGAAATATTGGTGATCCCTACCCTATCTATTTGATACATCATCGTCACTTGCATACCACTACTTCTACTCATCTGGCATCTGTTCATGGGACATGTTCTGAAGATCTGCTCATATTGTGCGACAGTCACTAGATAAGAAGTAGATGGAATGAAAGTAACATTGGACAAAAAAGAAACCAATTCTTTTTTCTGTTATGTTGACCACCACTACAGGCATGTTTCAGAATTCATGTTGCTTCTTACTCTATGCCCAGGCTTGCACCAATTTTCTATCCGGTAGCTCTATCTAAATAGTGCTCTATGTGTTACACGAGAAGATTAGCATGACTCCTGGGCAAGAATAACGACATACTGCTGCAAATAGTGAACTACACACACACACACACACACACACACACCTTAAAAAGAAAATATGTGTTTATATTTTGTCCAAGAATTTTGATTAAATTGTTAGATAAATAGTCTAATGAGTTTAATATGAGCAATAATTTATAGTATTTGTGCTAATTAAGAAAAATATATAATCAAATCTTTACTTTGGGGAGGGGTGGAATCACTGGGATGAGGGTAGTAGTAATAATAATAATAATAATAATAATAATAATAATAATATGGTTCAGACATGCTTATTTGTAGTTTGTAGTGCACCAATTAACATTTCCTAAACGTTAAAATAAGAAATAAATATTATATTAAAAATAATCATTAAAAGATAGCATGAGTAACAAAATCACCAACTGGAACTTTTTATTGGTAATTGTAAATGAATTTCCTCTAGAAACTAATACAATTGTTATTTTACACAAATAAACTAATTTAACAAACTTGAACTTGAAAAGCCATAAATCATTCTGCTCCTCAGTGTAGATAGGTCGGTATTAGTCTTCAATAACAAGACACAGTGATTAATTGGATTAATATATTAAACCATACAGAAAGAGAGAGAGAGAGAGAGAGAGAGGAGAATAAAATGATCAAGTTTATCACCGGCAGTCCAACCACGGATATACACCGTGGGCATCTAAGATACATAGATAACAACGTGTTTTTATTATTATTCGTTACTATAATTATTAACAGAAAAAATTTTAAAGAATAGACTTATTCTATAAGTATAAGTGATATTATAGAATTATTCAATTAATAAAAAAAAAATTTATTTATTAATAATAAATTAAGAAATAAAAAGTAAAATTCACTTTTTAATTAATGTAACGAAAAAAATTTATAAATTTATTTTTAATCCTTTTAATTAACATTAAAAAATAAATTTATTTTTTTTATTAATTAAATAATTTTATTATATCATCTGTATTTACGTAATAAAATTAATTTAACTAATATTTTTTCTTATTAGGTTGATTATAAATTATATGTATAATTAACCAAAAACAATCCGACTATTCCTCGTCATCTCAGTGCTAATAGACCGCAAAATCCTAACATGGGAAGAACAAGAAGAAGAAAAGCAAGACTATTCAAATTTATAGAGGTAATTAATTAATACCACGAGAAATCTTTCTTCCAATTTACTTCATCATTGCTGAAATAGAATCCATCTTCTTTCACCAGCCAAAAACATTTCCTGAAAGGGTTACAACGATGACTGTCTCTTGCAACCTTAAATGCATCGAAACGTTTCCTCTTTTCATCCCATTTCATCGTACACAGGAAATCAGTACTGCCCCAAATCTTGGTCGTCAGACTCCAGCTGAAATCATCTCCTTCCTGGAGAGCACGGCCGCCGAGATCAATGTCTTCTGATGAGCACCAAATCACCAGAGGCAATGACGAGTTGTTTGTGAAGCCATTGATCACACGAACATCGTACTCTACGCCGTACAAATGATGTGGTTGTACTATAGACAAGAAAATGATCCCTAAGGCAAGGCAAACTATGAGCAAAATGTTAGTGAGAATCTTCATGTTAAAAACGAAGAAATGCCTTGGGTTTCTCCTTCTTCAGCTGGTTTATGTGTGTATTTAAGTAGCGATGAAATAAGAGTTGTCACTAGAATGTTCGTCAGAGAGCAAAATACGGTCTATTCTTATATTTAATGCTTACTTATTTTTATATATATATTGCCTTGTGCACAAATCTTGACAGATACCAACTTATCACGGGAAAAAAAAATACGATAAAATTATTTAATTAATAAAATAAAAAAATATATTATTAATAATAAATAAAAAAATTAATACAAAATTTTATAAATTATTATTATTATATTAATTAAATAATAAATTTTTTTAATAATTTTTTTATTTAATATTAATAAATATATTTTTTTATTTTATTAATTAAATAATTTTACCACGTTAGTAATTTTAATGTGATATAAACGTGCTACTTAAAACTCACTTATTATTACTCCACGAGAGTAGTGATGTATGCACCGAAAATTTTTTCTAAACCAGACTTGGTTATGCAACGTTACAACCACAACACAAAAATTAAACTTTGTTATTGCGAAGGTTAAAACGTTTTTTTAAATATAAAAATGACTACAGCGAAAGCTCTTGTAATTTAGTTAAAAAATTACAGCATAAGTAGCACCATTTCGGTGCATTTTGACTGTCAAACTTGCAACATGCTGAGCTGTGGTTAGCACTTAAGCAATTAGTTATAAATAAATCTCCAACTTAAATGAGAACATCAGACCCAGATTATGGTTTCTTTACTATCAATCGGTGGCAATTATGCACATGATGTTAATTCGGTGTGTATTATGGCAGCCAGGAATTTTGATGTTGCCACAAAACCGATCCCTTAAATTAAGAACAAGTAGTTCCCAAAATGGAGAATCAACAATAGATATATAGGAGTGCTGTATACCTAGAATGGCCACTTCTTGCAAGTTGCAACTCATAAAGGAATTCATAATGTTGTTTTTCAATAGAAAAATGATGCCGAAAAAAATTGAATTTATTGAACCTATTTTTAACACAAGATATATTTTTATAACAAAATCTCGGATATATTTTCTCTTTTTTTTATTTTTAAATTTTTTAAAATACTTCTAATTTACAAAACAGTAAAGTTCTTTTTTTTAATTAGTAGATATGATTAATAAATATTAACATTTTTTACTAAGTTCTTATTTTAGTAAAGAAATAAATGACATAATTTGCACATTTTTTCAATATTATAATAAATTAAATCTCCTTTCAACTAGTGTTAACAATTTAATCTCATAACTCTTACACTAGTTTAAAAGATTTTATAAATTAAATCAATTAAATACTTACACATTTGTATTTCAAGTGTTAAAAAATATATATTTTTTAATATTTTAAGAAAAAACTTCATAATTTTATTAAATTGTAATCATTATTAATATTATGAGACTAATTTTTTATCAACCCAAGTGACAGTGTGATTAGTTTTGAGAATTGAACTATGAAAGAGGTACCCCACAATTACTAATAAAAACTATTAACGAAGAGGAACTAGTTGGTAATCTTTTAAATGTTTCGAGTCAATTTTTGTTACATCTAGAAGGTGTATATATTATTTTTATTTTAAAAAAGTTATGGACACGGGTGTTAAAAGATGTTCTTAATAAAAAAAAAAAAAAATTTGACTTGTGTGTATAATTTGTGCAAATTTACTTTTGGAATAGCTTTTTTTGACTATTCGAACTACCCAATCTGGAGAATCATTGGATCCGATCTTACCCTCAAATATTATCTTATCAAAGTAATATATATATATATATATATATATATAATGATGTGACATATTAATGATAATGATGAATGCATCAATTAAATTAGGTCAAGTGGTTGTCAAAAATTGATAAACGCCATAGAACCTGCCTACCTGCCCGTCTAAAACTTCCGATATCCCCAGAATAACAGATGCACGCGCCCCGCAATTAGCAATTCTTAAATGAAAAACACCTTAAATACTTACTTTTATGACAGAGATCACCAACAAAAGCAGAAGAAACTAGTTGTATCTTCCTACTAATTACTTAATTAAATAAATTATCACCATTGATTAGTGGGTTAGCATTTTGCAGTAGCAAAGTAAAATGAAATACTCTTCTTAGTTTTATAATCAGTTGCCAAATGGTACTTAACTAAGTGGTTTGTTTCTCACGGTGTACACGCCCATATTAATTACAACGAATTACCACTATTATTATATGAGATAGATGTATCAAGATTCTACTTGACCTTGAAAAAATAAAATTTGAAGGTGAAGATTCTAACTTCAATTTATGTCATTTAAGTTATTCAACACCTCTCACAAGTTTGAGATCATTTTAACGGGTTTATTATGTAAATTTAAATAATTATAGGTTTATTCTTTATATTTATAGCTATTCGAACACAAAATTGTAACATAAAATTTATCTTAAAATTGTTTGCAAATGAAGAAAAATAGCATACTCTCACTCTTATTTAAAATATTTTACTCGAAGTGTTTTATTTATAAAGTTAAATCATTGACTAAAAAGGAAAATAATACAAAATGTCACAATTGAGAAATTCATTTTTCATTATATTATTTGAAGGATATGAAAAATTTTAATTTTGAGAAGGATTAGTATGAATATTAAAAGAGATTATTGGATTATTCAATTAATTTTTATTAAAGTGTGTAAAACAAAATTCCCTCCTTGTTTTTTGTCATTTGTTGTCAATGGCTAAAAGATACGATAGTTTTAGTACTCCTAATATATACCATGTAACTCTAATAAAGAGAAGAGTTAAAAAAAATATATGATTATCATATAAAAAAATTAGAAATAGCATATATAAAATTTAAATTTATTTGTTTATCAAAATATCTTATTTATATGTTATCATAATATTATATTTTATTACTTACATTTTTTTTGTAATATTATTTAAAAGTTTAGTTTGACCTTCAAAAAATAAGTTCATACTAACTCGCGAGTTCAAATCGAATCTAATTTACTTAAAAATAAGTAGATCTTATAGGATTTATAAAACGAGTCCTAATATCTAAAAAATATATTATTTATAAAAAAATAAAAATATTTAATTAATTAAATATTATAAAACTCTCGCTTGAGCCTAAGTCTGATAGGCTCAATCTAGTTTAAGCCCGTAATGCCTCTACCTTTCCGCTAGAGACGGGTCAATACCAAGACAGATCGAGTCAAACATCTACCATAAAAGAACTAGGCCCATTAACACTTCTAATTTTTTAAGAACAAATTTTACGAAATTATATTGTTAACAAATATTTTATAATTATTTTCTTTCATGCCCATGAATTTTTTTGCCTATAGTGCAATAAAATTTTTTTTTTCATATGACATATTTTCTCTTAATTTGAACTTATAAAATATATTCAATTTATTTAGAATTTGAATTCCTTAATTTTAAAAATTTATCGTTCTCTGTTTCTTTTGAATTTATAGAGATTTCTTAAACATTAATGCTAACTTTTATTGTTTTAACATTTCAACCAGTTAAAATTTAATTCTAACTTCACAGCTATAGCTTACCTAGAATACATTTCTGTATACCCCTTACTACATCTCCTTGATATAGAAAAATATGTTGAACACCACTAACATTTTCATAACTCATACCAATGACTCTATTAACAACTGGTCATGTTAATGCGTAACCTGAGAGCAAATATCAAGAATGGAGTAATAATTTTATGTGTTTGGAAAAGTATCGAAATCAGGGCTATCAAAATCCAGCGAGAGAAAATCAAATGAAAACCAAATGAGAGTTAATGAACCAAATAGATAAGCAGCATCAAACCAATTCCAACAAACTAGAGCACATGTTTTCAAAGGGAATAGTTCGTTGTATTGCGGCTGTTCATAGTGCTGCTCCTTTTTTTACAATGCTTCGTTGGTTATGTCTATCAGGTGTAACATTCGGGAACCTTTTCCGTTTGCAAAGGAACATCAGAAATGGCTTCCTTAAGCAAACCAGCAATAACCATCCCTGCTTATCACTGAGTTCAGTTATATTCATTGATTCCTCACACTTCCATGCGGCTTATATATAATACCTTGTTTGTTAAATGTACAAGGACGATTTACCAGTAGATAGCTGAACATCACAACCACCATCGGTCAGGCCAACCAAGTGAGAAATCACATCTTGAAGGCAAGAGAACTGATTCAAGAACTTGGCCTGCAGTTCACTTGAGTCGAACTCATTTTGCTGCCATTGGGATATGCCATCGCCAATGACCGTCAAACCATTCTGCAGTAATTCCATCCCTTTGCATATTCCATTAGGAAGTTTTCTTCTCTTGTTGGATTGGTTGTCATCAATTTCCATGTTCTGACATCCCAAAGGTTCTAACTCCATATTTGAAATATTTCGTACTCTTTCTCTCAGCATCCAACCTTCCTTTACAAGCAACGCAATCTGCTCAGAGCTAGGTGTGATTGTACAAAGTGCCAGTTCCTTGTCAAGAAATACCTTGATCTCAGACAAAAATCTATCCACATTTGGCTCATTTCCTGCTTCTAAATCATATGCAAGAGCTGCATCTTCGATCATAAATTTCCACAGCTGATCACAAGTAGTACATTGAGCAAAATATCCAAATGCTGTGAGTGCCAGATGAATCAGTGCCCAGTGCCGCTCTCTGAAGAGCATGTGATACAACTCCCGCACAGCACAGCTCTTTGCACAATCATCACTTTCTGACATCTCCATGTGAGCAAATCCCGCCATGAAAAGTGCCAGTTGTGATTTGCATTGATACATTTGAATATCTGAGACCGATGGACCCGAGATAAAAAGGCCTTGAAGCTCCAAGATTACTTTATCCATCTCATCCGACGCATATAGGTGTTTCATGTTCGAAATGATCCCTAGTGTTTCACTCAAAAGCTTCGGATAATGGTCCTTAAGCACTTTTTCTGGAGGATTTCTATAGCAACGAATGATAGCAACTAACAACTTTAGGGTCATCATGTCAATATCACACAAACTGACCTGGCTACAAGACAAAATAACATCATTTAATATTGTTGCCAATCAACAATGGGAGCAAAATTTGCTAGGATATTATCTGAATCAGGGCCAATTTGTCCTTGAGCAACATTAAGAGAATCAAGTCAAAAACTTCACAGGTTTTAAGTTAAATTATAAGGCATTAAGAATTCTGAATATCGAAAAAGGAGATAGCAGAGGGAGAACAGGGGAAAAAATTCAAATTGTTTAAGTCATTCAGGTATTGAAAATTTTAAAAGTCAATCAAAATGTTCATATAAGCAGTATACTGTGTTTTTGAAAATTGAAAACAAACATTGGGTTTTCCAGAAAATAATATGCACTGTACCAAATTCTATCACTTTGTAATGGTTTATCTATGGGACTGAAGACTTGATTTTCACTTTGCCTTAAATAGCTCATATATCATGCATAAAGAAGAATTTGATATACTTACAGCGACTGCAAAGAAGCAGAGAGAGCATAAACTGGGACCCCATATGCACCAGAAGTGTAGACACTAACCGATGCATCATCAAACTTCCCAATAAAGCTAAAATAATCTGCTGTAATTTTTTGTTTGGCTAAACTTCTCATGTTATCTGACAGTGAATTCACTGGAAAGCCTTCCAAGAGCAGAGCTAAAAACATAATTGATGATGACTGAGATCTGTCATCACCAACAATGTAATTGTAAACTCTGTCTACCACAGATTGCCTGCTATTAGTAAGAACTATGCAAATTGATCTTGCCATTTTTCTTAGGGTAGAACCAGGAACAAGAACCGATTCTGAAGATATTAAGGATTTCATTAATGCACAAAGTTTATCAATAATGTCATTTACTAAGTCCACCTCAGCATGACATGCCAAAAAGCACCAAAGTTCCCTTATAATCTCCCAGCAAAGAAAGTGAGGATGAAAGAAATTTTCAAGCAGAAAAGATATCAATTCCTCCCAAGCATGACATGGAGACACCACAACCATGAAAGTTTTCAAAGCATGCAAAATAACTGAAAACAAAGGCTCCCATACTAGTTCTGTAGATTTTCCGGAAACATATAGTACTGGAATTTGCATTACAAGAGTGAAAGAATATATCTCTTCATCAGTCAACACATCCAGAAACCAGCCGAGCTTTCTGGTGACTCCTAGTTTCACATCTTCTTTAAGATCAGTAGAATACATTAGAAAACTGAGAAACAATGCAACTCGACCAGGCAATAACATTCTTGCCCCAGGCATAACTTCACAACTTAGAGAGAAGATTTCATCCTTTGAAGCTGTTATATGATTACTGCTTGGACCTTCATGGGTAGTATTCAAGTAACATTCCTCTGTGAATAACCAGTCCAGAATTTCAAACTTAGCATCTTGTTGGACTAGATCTGAATTCAGTAAGGAATTCAGTATATCCAAGCATGACTTCTCCAAAAGTTCAGCCAACACTTCGCTGGCAACTTTCATAACTTTTTCATGGCTCAGTGAAATTCTTAAAGTTGAGATCATCAGTACACAGAGTGTTATCTCCTTGTATACCAGATATGCTTGTCCAGGAAAAAGGGAAGCTATCTTTACTGCATTGATTAGGTAAAACTTCACTGGAACAAATGTTCTCCTAGCTTCATTTACAGATATGGGCTCCTTCAGAGAAGAAGACCAAGCCTCAGCTGCACATCTGAGGGATTCATTGACCAATGAAATTAAAGTCGCAATAATATCTGCTACATTCACCTTCACCGCTAATATCCCTTTGCCAAGAAGAAGCAAAGAAACGACACCTTTCCATGACACATTTAGAATTGTTACCAGACTTCCACCCCTATTTGCAGCCAGGATGCCTAATTCAGACAACTTTTCTATTGTACACTTTGTTACGTTTGCAACATGGTTCATAATTATGGGCTCTTCACAGTATGTACCAATTTTCTCTTTCTCAGATCGTTCATCACATGACTCCAATTTTACAGCTTGGGAATACTCTTTGCATAGTCTTATTACAGCATCAATGACTGCCTGTGCAACTTTTAGTATATCCAAGCCAACTGAAGTGATTATCTACTTGAAATTGGAAAAAGATTGTTATCAGCATCAGGAACCGAGTAGATTCTTCAGATTATACAAAGGCACAAACAGCATAGTAGCTTTGATCCCTTAATCAAGAACCATTCATCTAACATTGTATTATGGAAAAGGAGAAATTAACATGTCCAGTTTTTGGATAGTCAAAAACTATGAAATTATAGACTTCAAGCAGCTACAAATTGTTTCTCAAAGGAAAGAAAAGAAAGGCCTTTGTGATTATTCCTCAAATTTCTAAAGGGTAGACCTCCAGTCCAAATTATGATAATTGAAAGGAACCAGAATAGCCTTTGCAAGGACTGAGAAAATATCTACCAAATGGACTTTCAAATGGGTATGGTTAATGACTATTACAGAGAAAATTTTCTTACTATATAACTTTCAAGGTCACATCTAACAAAACTGAAAATGATCCAAGCTGCACTTTTTAACTTGGCTTCTCAATCTTATCAAGTGTTACACATGTTGAATTATGAGCCAGATAAGTGCTCCAGTTTAACTCTCAAGTTGCTGTCAAATCCATGCTAAACTAGAACAAATACAATAAAATGTTCATGCCACATCATGCTTGAGCTTGATCTAGCAAAAGGTGGATCTATATGAAGAAAAAGAAAAGTAAAGGAAGTTATAACCAAGTTTGCATAATCAAAACAAGAGGAAGAGTGTGGAGGAAATAAGTGAATCTCTATATCTTAATCCAGGTTATGTCCCTAAGTTCACGAGCCTAGCTTAATAATACTTCAGTATATTTAAGCTTTCGCTACCCAGAAATAGGATATAAATCAAAGCCTCAGGTTTGTCTTAGATGACAAGTGAAACAGCTAGTGTACACTCTCGACTTACAAAACCCTATTTTCTTATATTTTAGTTCAAAAGTTGGCCAATTCAAAAAGTGTAGTGTAAGTAGATAAATCATGTTTTTCATAAAATATGTGGCAAAGCATAACTACTTCTATGTAAATAGATTCATATAAGGTGAAGAAAAGGAGCGCAAATGGTAAGCAGGAGGTAAATCCCTCCTCCACACAATACTATCCCCAACATGAGATAAAAGGAATTGGCAAGTGAAACAAAATAATTCAGTTTATATATCATCTCCCTTTAAAATAGGACAACATGATGATAACCATTAAAACAAAATGTGAATTAAGATTACCTTATTCTCCGAAATTGCATCTTTTGTTAAATTTAACTGTTCCAAAATAAATTTCTCAACAATAGTCATTGATGTCTTGTTTTCTGAAACAGGATGTCTCATAAGAGAAGAAAAAGTAGCTGCAGAGAAGTTCAAAAAGTCCAAAAGCAGCTGCAAAAGATAATTTAATATGTCAAGGAAAGTGCCATACCTTAACTTATTTGTTACACCATCAAAAGAACGGATAATCATGTTCATGACGACTGTTGCCAAGTTTTGACAAATTGAACAAAATGCAAATTAAAATGTACTAAATAAGCACAAACTTCACATCTTTACTAATCTTACCAAGAAAGTAAATAAGTGTCTCATTGAGAAGAAAATAGATTAAGCATTGGATATTCTACAAACTGTGCAACAGTAAGAATTTAACCACAAATAAATATGTATACTGATGCAAAGGAGTAACAATGAGGCATTAAAGATGAATATGCAGCAGATATACAGACACACTCTCTAACTTCTCAATGACTATGCCTGGTGATGACCAATTCCTACTCCAGATTAACACTTTGTTTTGATGACTATTAGTTACAAGATTTTTCATTTTGGATATAATATGACGTCATCCATGTCAATAGTATTGACAACAAAAGAAGAAATGATATACAAAAAAACCTCAGAATTCAGATATTGAAATGAGCTCCATGTATTGGTAACATAAATCCACTCTAATAAAAAAAATAAAAATAAAAAAATAGCAGAAGTCTTGAAGGGGAATCACTTCGCAAAATGTATTGTCCCATCTAATAAAATCACACAAAAAATTATCTGATATGGCTGCAACTTAGGAAATAACTTAAGGCTCAGCCAGATACATGGCCAAAATCATTTAGCTGGAACTTGAACCGAATAATATAACAAAAAACTACATCCCACCAGACAATTACCTACCAATTAATTTCAATAATCTGTGGTATCATACAAGAATCAAAGCCCAATGTCTTGACATAAGTAAAATTAGAACAACATGCTAAATATCATATACCTGAAAAAAGAAGTTGCAATGTTCTTCCTCCTGAGACTCCTCCTGTGACATACGAGTCATCTTCAAATGCTTCCCAAACCATACACTCGCCTAATTATATGTTCACGGGTTATTAAACCATAGTTTAGAAGTCAAGCAACTCCGCATAGATTATAAACAGGCATACCTTCACTCCTAGATTGAGAAATTGTAGTAAACATCCAGACAGATCAGAATCTACGTACTTAGCAGCCACATCCAAAATATTTTTGTTTAACACGCACTGTGATACATCCAAACAAGTGAAATCCTCCCAAAAAGTCTACGTCCTCGTTAAGATTTTGGGAGCGCGCTTTTGGTAATTTAAAAATCGTTGAATTATAGATGAAATAAAATCACCAAAAAATCAAAATAATTCTGAAAAATCAACCATAACATTTTAAGTAAAGGATACGGTTAGACATTCTATGAGATAAGCTGTGTCAGATTTCTCCGACAAATCCAAATCCCTCACTTCATTGAACAGTATAACTCGATTCTCAACAACCTGTAATTTTTACATATTTTACAGTCAATCATCAAGCAGACGATCAAATTGAACACTTCAATAGTTAGGGTTTAAGAAAGCTTACATCTGAAGCTTTGATGGCGTCAATTAGACTATGCAGCTCGTTGCTTGAGCTCCGTCTCTCCATTTCCGCACTCTTTTATCTTTCTCCTTTCTGTGTGGGAATTTCTCTCCTCGTATTTTAAAGTCCAAAAATATTTTTGCCTCGCTTTCCCGCCTTTTTACGTCCTCACGCTTGGCACGTGTTTTGTTGCCATTTCGATGGGCGGAACTAGAAGTCAGATGTCGGGGCCGGGCGACCAAATATGAAGTCGGGGCCTTAGTTCATTGTCAAGTCCGGTTCGGTCAAGCCCAATATCTTGTCGAATATATTATGATGATGTGTCATTTATTGATTGAGTATTAAATTTTATAATTTTTAAATAATTATTTAGGTCTTATTATTATTATTATTATTTAATTCATAAAAAATTTACAAATATTGGGATATTACTCGAGAAATGTGGTGTTACTCTAAATTTATATTTCATAATTCTTATATAAGTATCCTATTTCTTGTATTTATTTTTCTTTCTTGTCTATAAAATTTCTCTATTTATATTAATAAAAGAAAATTATAATCCATGCATGTAATGAGCCTATTTTCTTTCTACTTAGAGCCCGGCAAACACTTCGGAGCTTGGAAAGGTTTGCCTCCGGAACCACCGCCAGATCCAGTTCTACCCCCAGGGCCAGAAGCGCTTCCTAACCCGAAACCAAATCCAAAACCAACACCACCTGCACCGCTACTGCCAGACCCTCCACCCCCAGTTCCACCACCAAGGCCGGAGGTGATGGGGGAGGCTTCGTGAGGGGAGGTGGAGGAGCAGAAAAGATTTGAGATTGCACTGCAAAGGCAAAGCTTATCAAGAGTAAGGAAAAGCAGACAAAGACAAAACGAGCCATGTCCACATTCTTTGGAAACTCAGAGAATTGTTTTCTCTTTTTTTTTTTGGCATGTAGTTCATATCTATGGCTTAAGCAGTAGTAAATATTTATATACATGTCTGAGGTATGGGAAACCCCATGAATTCCATTGGTGTTGTTGCTTGCTAAAATACGCAATTGTTACAGTCGTAGCCTTTGTAGCAACAATAATATCCGGCGACCCGCGTAAGAAATTACACCGACTTGGTGCTCTGTCATAATAAGGGGATTTAAAGCTTTGAATCTTTGACCAAATGGAAATTGTTGTTCGCCCATCACCCACGTGAAGTGATTGGAAAATTAACATTTTTTTTTTCTTAAACCTCTGTAATCCAACTTTCAGGTGTTAATTTTGTCGCTCCATTTACTGCTAAAGCTAAAGGTAAAGCTTGATTTGTGTTATACCTGTTTTTCACTGTCAATGTCAACACTTAAATTTATTTCACGTGCAAAATTAAAAATCAAATCTGTATCTTGATACCTACAAAATAAACACAAATTATACTTAAAATTTATATGCAAAATTAAAAATTAAAACTGCTTATGAGTAGTGATATCTTCTAATTTTAATACCTATAAGATAGACACGAATGAGAGTTACTGGTTATCGAGCCAAAACCCTTTAATAATTTCTCTTCATATTCCTTTCCCCCTTAGAGTATTTGGAATAGGAGTCCTCTCTTGAAGTAGTCTATCTCTTGGAAACTTCCACATAGTCCACTTTTAGGACACTTTTTTTTTTATGTCGCGCCTTCATCACTTCTAAAATATAAGTTTTTTGTCATAAATATGACGTGATGTCGTCTTGCTTTGTCCTCAGCCCTCTCCTAAAGTGAATCCTAATGAGAACATAAATTACCCTAATGATAATTTCTTAAGAGGACATTAATTATGCTAAAAGTTTTTGATAAGTACATGAATTATGCTAAAAAAAAAAGGCTTCTTAACGAGGAGTAACCTATGTTGTCCACGTAGATCATTTCTAATAATCTGAAAGTGATTTAGTTGATGAAAAATATCATATCATGTATTGTATTTACGTAAGATAGCTAATTAATAAGTAAAATGAGACTCATTTAAATTTTTTGATCTTAATATCATATTATGTATTGTATAAATTAAAATTTTCTCTTAGTCTTTTCTATTCTTGAATTTTAAATAAGTATTAATACGAAGCATAATTAATAATAAACGATTTAAATTATATTTTAATAAAAAATATAAATTAGTTTTACATTTTATAGTATAAATTAAAATGATCAAATTAATTATTTATGTTATGTATTAATATTTATATTTTAAATCAAAGATTTAAAAAAAACTTTTACCCACCTCTTATAATCTAAAAATCAAAATTTTAAAATAAGAACTCAAATAACAATATTTTAATTTTCACAAGAAGAACGTCTTGAATTTGAATCAAGGCAGAAGGGAGTTTGGATTACAATATTTGTTCAACTTTGAGCTCAAATTTCAAAAGTTGATGGTCTTTTTGAGTTCAAAGTTGATTGTCTAACTGTCTGGCTTTCTCTCGATATCCAGTCCTCAAAAACCAACTTCTTTTCTTAATCCAATACCGCTTATTTTAACGGACTTCTTCAAAATAATAAAGACGAGCAAATGTAAAGACAACAGTTTTCTGTCAGGTTCACCTTCTTGAGACCACATCCTTGAAAGACAAAAGCACTTACAATCAAGATCTAAGTTGTTTGTTTGAAGGGAAAATGAAGAGAAAAATATGGAAGAAAAACTAAGAAAATCGTTTTTATTATTTCTGTGTTTCTCACTGAATGAATTACAAAGGAACTTCAACTGCTATTTATACTAATCATGAAGCTGAAAACTAACTAACTAATCAAACTAAAATATTACTAACAACCTCCTAAAATGACGAAAACACATAATAATTGTTGCACCGTTTGCACAGCTCAGCAGCTAACAAGCCAGCAGCTTAACTTTCATCATTCATCAGCTACCTTAACTTCTGCAGTGACTATATCCTTAACACTTACAACCACATTGGTAATTTTCGAGGTCTAAATCTCACGGGAGCTACAGATAGCAACTTGATCATATTCACATGTGCTGCAACGAGAATCATATACATTTTTTCATTCATTAAAAAAAGAAAAAAAATAATAGTCAGTCTACCGCATGCTTCGTGGCTAGCTCTATATAGATGAGTTATTTCTCGTAATCACAACAGTTATAGTTGTTCTTAATTAATCAACATGAAGCAATTTCACACGAAATGTATTTTTCTGATCATTCTAGTATTATCCTTTCTCTCTTCCAAGTTTTCTAGCTGTTCCTCCCTTTCTATTAAGGATAATGAGCGGCTGACTTACAAGAAATACTGCAGCGAAGACGAGGAATCTAATGGAAGTCAAAATGGTGAAAATTATGGGGTGAATTATACAAAAAAAACTGTGGGGAAGATGGAGAGGATTATGGGGGCAGAAAGGGTGAAAATCATGGGGGTAATGCTGGAGGAATAGGCCGCGGGTCAGGTTTTGGGAGCAGCTCAAGAGGAGACGAGGCTGATAATTGTTACAACGATGGTAATGCTGGTGGTTCAAGGCATCGTCGTGAAGGTTGTACAAAACCGGGTGGTGGGAAAGGTTTGAGAGGTAATCATGGTTCAAGGGTTGGAGGAGGGGGCGGAGGAGGAGGTGGTGGTGGTGATGATGATGCAGGATATGGCAGTGTTTTCGGATTTGGAGGTTCATATGGTGGTGGTGGAAATGGAGGAGGTTGGGGGGGAGGGGGTGTGGCGGAGGTGGAAGTGGAGATGATGATCGAAGACATGGGCGCTGATCAGAAGAAGCTGAACTGATCAATGCATGTATTTTACTTTTACATATAATTAATTAAGCATGCAGCCAGAGATTTTCCTGAATGCAGAATCCACGCCTTGGCATTTTCATGGTTATAATTTAAGGGAATTAATTTTCTTTAACTGAAAGTGAGCATTTACGTTATTTATTCAAGAGAGTATTCATTAAGGTATTTTTTATAAATAAGTATAACAAAAAAATTTATTATTTAATTAATATATTTAAAAAATTTTATAAAATTCTCCATTTATTTTTTGATGATTGTTAATAAATATATATTTTTTATTTTATTAATTAAATAATTTTATTATATTAATAATTTAACGACCTAAATTTTTCTTCCTTGAATGATTTCTTATTGACACTTGCGTTGGATCCAAATAACATTTAATATTGATGCATTGAAAGCGAAGATACATTGCTGCATGGCGCGAACCGCACAGGTGGTGGACATGCAAAATCATAGTTCAGTTCATTTGCAGTATTCACAGGAATCACAGATGCAGATGCAAACCATAGCTACATGAAACCGTTGCCACCAAGCTACCCAAGCTAGTTCACTGATTGCATGCAGGCCCTGCAGAGACGCTAAGACATACAAGCAATTACTGCAATTCATGCTTCTCATCACAAACATAATAAATATGTTGAAACGTGAAATATTATGGTATATTTTCCCTCTCTTCCGCATGGCGATCATGTGCTTAAATGTGGACATTGCAAACCCTAAATGGTGATGAAAACAATCTCAACCTATTGACATTTCTTAATATGATATACAGAGGAGACGATTAGACAATTATGATTCCTGAATCATGTATTGACGTTTAATATTGCTAATCAAGCATTAGAAGTTAATATTTCTACCATCCTCGAAAATTGAAGTTTTATTTTTCTTATACATTTTGATAGCTCAATTTTTACATTTGTTTCCCCTCACTTAGTTAAATCTCTTGCAGAAAAATTTACTTTATATCAATTTTAATAAAGATTTTTGCTATTTATGGTTTAAGTATTAAAGCCATTCTCTTTTTAGAATGGATCAATTTTTTAATTTTCTAACAATTTTATATAAAAAAAAATGTCCAAAAAAACAATACAAACATTCGAACCAGCTCCACGCAATACAGTGTCTTTCAAAATGCAAATTGTCCGGGAATAAGCAGTTGGATCAAAATAGAAAACCTTATCTGGATCTGAGGTGACAAGAAGTCTATTATAATACTTGGGATTAGAGAATATACAATAAATATTTCGACCCAAGCACATCTACATCTTTTAATAAACGAAGAACTTGCTCCATCTTAATTTACTTACTAAGATGGACTTGTGAAAAACCATGCAACCACTTGCCTTAACCATCGGTTTTTTTTTTTTTTTTTTTTTGTTTTCTTACTTAAGAGGCTAACAGAGCTCCGGCTTGTTTAATAACTAATCCAGGATTATTTCCATGAAATGCAAGTTAATGACGATATTGGTAAATTAATTTGCCAGATATGTAATAGGAATTAGGTTAGGCTCCACTAGAGACATTAGTATAATCATGGATGTAGCTCAAAATTCAGACAGTTTAACATTGAAACGAAAGTTAAGAGAAATACAGAAATAGCTACCACCATGCAACCTGTTGTCTCCAGGAGAGACAACTAAAACCTGAAATTAAACAGGGAATTGAACAAGAATTAAGACCATAATCTACTGAACAGCAAGATAAACTAAGAGCAAAGAAGTACAAATTTAAGGACATGGGTGGAAGAGTCCACCACCAGACGCTCCACCAACTCCGCCACCAGCAGCACCGCCAAGACCACCAGCACCTCCACCTAGACCACCCGCACCGCCACCAAGACCGCCAAGACCACCTACTCCTCCAACTCCTCCAATTCCACCATATTTGCCGATCCCACCAAGGCCACCAACCAGCGGCATCCCACCAATACCACCAGCATAGCCGCCCACGCCAGCAAACCCTCCAACGCCGCCAAAGATAAAATTCTTTTTGTCATCAAGGCCAACACCACTAGGTGATTCTGCATTTGGTGCATCTGCTGCAGCATGCATGACATTTGTTTGGTCATTTACTTTGAGGGTTTCTCTCAAAGGTTTCTGCTCATTGAGAACGCCATTGCTGCTGGGCACCTTACGTGCCTTTGCTGCATGCAAAACTACTAAAACAAACACAAAAGTGACTGACCAATTTACCATTTTCTATCTCGCTTATTTCAAAAGCATACACAATTGATCTAAGTGTTGAGTTTATGTCTCTATATAGAGGTAGTGAGGTTGGTGACAGTTGGGAGTAATAAAAGGGTTTATAGTAAATGAAATGTTGAATTGTACTATCAAAATCTCGAGAAGGGAAATTCTTTGAATTAGGGTTCAGATAGTTAGGTGAATCAAAAGAATAGAAATTTATGTCGGTCATGTGTGTTAAATAGCTAGAATTGTTTGTTGAGAGTCTGTTTAGTGGTGAGGCTATTTAATTAAAATATATATATATATATATATATATATTGATTAAAAAAATAAAAGAAGATAATAAATAAATGAGAATAAAATGAATAAAGTAAAAACTTTTCCTTACGTTTTTATTTCTTACTCATCTATATGTCTCTCTCCCTTTTAATTATAAGGTCTCACTCCTCTTTAATTAAACATTCTTCTCCTCGTTGTGATACTCATGCGGTGGGACTATTTTGCCTGAGAGTCTCTTATTTGTGATTTCACTCCTGTGCATAACTTCATTGACATTGAACCAAACAAAATTCCCCTTCTTTTATTTGGCTCTGTGAGACTAGAATACAAAATAACAATGGACAAAACCTTTTCATTCAGTACATTAGAGTTAATTAATGTTGTTTTAATTAATTGCATATAAACACACACACACACACACACACAAAGTATTGAGAGTTTCAAAACTCTACACAATTTATTACACTATTTTTTTTAACCATTAAATTAATATATTTTTAATAATTAAGATTAAATCTAACACATGTATTAATTATAAAAATTTGATCTTAATCATTAAAAATACATTGATCTAATGATTGAAAAATGGTATAAAAAATTATGTAAAGTTAATAAACTCTCGATCTTTTTTCATATATATATATATTATGATATCCATGTCATTGTTAGTCTAATTAACAGGAGCATACTAATTCAAATACAAATGATACATCATGTCTAAATACTTAATCAAAACGTTTATTTATCAAAAAGAAAGTATTGGTTGTTGCCATAATTTCATCGATTTGATTCAATCCTAATGACATGTGTCTATTGGTTGCAAAAGAATCTTAAATGAGGTGAGTATAGATACATACATATATATATATATATATATATATATATATATCAACGGCATATACATTTATGTCAAGATTAACACTATTTATGCATCATTGTTGCTATCAATTAGTATCGGTGATATAATACACTGACATCAGCTAAATGTATTAAGAATGCTTGCGCCAGTACTTTCTAACACTAAATTTTGAGTCAAAATTTGTTGATTATCATTAAAAAATTTTTGGTATCAATGATATATTTTATTGTTATTTGTAACTAACTTCTTATTCTAGATCTGTTTTGAATCTTATATTTCTTGTTTCAAACAATAAAATCCATAATAGTAATATGAATCCATAACACATTTTCTTTAATAAAAAACCATTGTACGAAAAGTATATACATGTACATAATACAAGTTTTCAGATAATGTCTTCACTGAAGTCACTACAAGTGCGAAAAGAAATAAAAAAAGATCAGAAAAATAACAATAAAATTCTTTCAAAATAGACAAAACTCAAAAGACCTATTTTTAAAAATAGGTTGCAAAGGATTAGAGAATTGAAATGACATGTTTATCTATTTATTACTGGGGTAGTAAAAGAGTTAATGGATTACAATGATATGAATACACAAATAATTAATTGCATGGTAAATAAATTAGTAGATTCACATGATTATTCGAATAACTAATCATGTCGTAATTAGGCACGTGGTTAAAAAGCTCAAATTCAAATCAAACACAATCTATTTTATTAAACGGGTGACACGAACTTGAAACCAAATTTTCATGCTATATCCATTTTTGACACAAATAATATTTTTGATTTTCTTTTTTTTTTTGGTTTTTTCCCTACTATGCACTCTTGGGTCTTTCTTTTTCCTTTTTTTTCATCTGATTTTCTTGGTACTTTAGATTCTTGTATGACAAAATCCGACGCATTGTCTACAATCTTCATTTCTGACAAAGCCTTCCATGAGACCTAATAGACAGAACTGTAATACAAGGTAGAATATGATCATCGGTAACTCCTAGCTTGTTTCCTTGATTCTATATAACCTGAGATCAGTATGATAGTTTATATGCTTAGAAACATTTTGGATTAAATATTTAAGATATTTACATAATAATTAAAAATTCTTAAGTTTAATTTTTTAAGGTTTATTCTAAATTAAGTATTTAAGATTATTAAATAATAAATAAACTGGTAACAAGGAAGCGGCAACCAAGAAGGTAGCGAGACTGACCGCAATTGCAGGAAGAAGTTGAATTTCTCAAGTAGTAAATGAGACTTTTAATTTAAATCTGCCTAATAATGTACTAAGGTCTTATTAATTAAGAAAGGTTTTTACGAAAATGGTAAATAAATAAACTCGGCTGAGAGTAAAATCAGTTGAGTCGGAAAGGTAGCATTAGACTCGGACTACGTGGTAAGTATGAGGCAGTAATCCAATAAGTGTTAAAACAAGCGACAAGTGGCAGATCAGTTTGCTTCCTTTTAAGTAATTTAATTTGATTGCATGAGGAATTAGGAGAACATGCAACAAAATGATAACTTTGAAATCGATCACCGCAAGGTATTCCAGGTACCTTCTGGCCAGAAACGCTTGGAGTAGTACTCCAAGGGCATTTGTCACTGCTACCCCGAAACTTTCAAAAGTAAGTTCATTCTCTCGGATCCTAAGCGATCTCTAGTACAAAATTTATCTCGATTTTGTTGGAAAACATTACAATTATCTTCGTTCTTGTAAATGAATCTAATATTGAAGAGGAGAGAAAAATTACAAATTGAAATTTCTTCTGTTAAATCTTAAATATTTGTTTAAATTTTAGATTGAATCTCTTTTCTGTGTTGCAACAATTAAGCTCTGTAAGCGCGCGCGCGTGCATATAGGAACAACTCAAATCTAATGACGTTTTCCATAAGACTACTGTTGTGATACACTGCAGTTGGTGCCTGCTGGCGAAAGATTTTAAGAATGAAAATATGTAGCAAAGTAAAAACTATAAGACCGTAATTCCTTGTGTGGTTTTTAGTTGTTAAATCATATTAATGCTTGTGATAAAAAAAATTAAGATGTTAATTCCTAGTAATCAAGCAGTTTAATTGTACTTAATTTGTTGGAAATGACAGTCTAAAAAGGATAAAGAAGCAATAGAGGCATGCGAAAATGTGAAAGATGCAGCGAATGCAGTGAAGGAAGGGGCTACAGCAGTGAAGAAAACCAGTGAATATGTCGAAGACACTGCTGCTTCTACTGCCAAAAATGTAAGAACAATATGCATGCATGCATGCTTGATGCACTACTGCTCTTGCATTAACTCGTCGAATACGTCTGTCTACTAATGCATAATTATTTGTGGACGTTGATCAAACCAGGTGAACAAAATTACTGAAGAAGTGACTGATAAAGCAAAGGACTTAGTGACAGAAGTAGCCATGGAAACTACCGAAGCTATCAAAGAAAATGTCACCAAAAAGTAGCAAATTCATTGCTCCATCTAATTCATTCTGAACCTAGGAATTACAAGTACTCATTCTTTCTTACATTTGCTTCCAGGATTTCTGTATTTTTTAAAAAAAAATTAAAAGTAATAATTTTTTATATGGAGTAAGAATTTCAATTCAAATATGCAATTACTTCAGAATTTCAATTCAAATATGACATATGATCAAAGTATTCATGAAGCTAGTTGTTTGAATTATGCTATAATTATATTCAAGCTGAAAGAAGTCTTAATATATCCCCATGTTTGGATTCTACTATTAATAGATTCAATCTTAAGAAACTGATCCTACCAACCTCTTCCATAAAATGTGAGCCTTAAAAGGAAAAACAAACACAAAGTTTGATTATGATCTAGCTCCTTCACAGCATACACCTTGATTTATTACTGGGCCTAACCGAAGAATTGAACGTTGGTTTTGGGTTGTGCCTCCACCATCCTCAATTCCTAATCTCCTTGATCAATTCTCAAATGGCTTTCCTGCTGACTAGTGAATACATTATTCTCAATCTACTACAAAGTGGGGCAGTTGAAATTTTAAACAAAGAATTCAATAATATGGCATTTAATGAGTGATAAAAAGAAATAAAATGTACTCGAATAGAATGATTTCAATATGTTTTCTTAACAGAAATGTCCTATATATTTTAAATAATTATTCTTATTATCTTAATTATTATTCATCAGATTAATACATAAATAATACAATATGTATTATCCCACTTAAAACTCTTCTCCATGGTACACATTCATGCAGCCAAGCTGCATCGATCTCTCCATGGGTAACCCAATTTGGGCCTGTGAATACAACAATTAGTAGTAGACATAGCAGGCCAATGTGCATCAAACTGAGCTCTTCTGCATTTTTAAATTGTTTTTATCTTCGAAGGATATGAATCAGTCCTTTTGTTTCTCCAACAAAGGCAAAACTTTTACTCATTTCTTGGGCATGTGTAGATGTATAATTCGTTTTAATACTCAAAATTTGAGTTGTTTAGCTTTTACACTGAAGCTGCTCGCAATGCACTGTATAAGCATCCATTTAAGAGTATTAAAGTAAAATAAATGTTCATATTTATGCATTGTAGTATTTTAATGAAAAAATATTAAAATATTCATTAAAAATTATTTCTAATGTTAATTATACTGGATAAATACTTCTAAATAAACAATCTAATAAATGAATAAGTGCTTTTATTTCTTGATTAATGCGGTGGTGATATTAAACCCACCCTTAAACAGATTTTAAAGTGCACACAAACACAATTACTATCAATTGGGTTTTTAGCTTATTGACTAGTTTGTGATTGGACAAGATAAAACTAAACTCGAAAATTAGATCATGTCATGTTACCTAAACTTCATATAGCTACAGAGAAATTGTGCTAATGACATGGCGGTGGTCTCATCTCTGTAACATTTTTCTAACCAATGTTTTGAGTTGAGTCCTGGAACCTGATGCTGCAAGAAATACTACATTGGTACACTTATGCTTTTGGATTATGTACTGTATTTGTATGGCATGGGAAAGTACAAAAGTGTGATGGAAAAAAGTGTCCTGCATCAAAGAAAGCCATTTGTATGGCTTCCTTCTTTTGGCCACTTCCCCCTTCCTAGTATTCTTATGAAATCAGGTTCGTGTGATTGTGAAAGAATGAAACATCACATAGTGTCTGCTCTGTTGCATGCAGTCTAATCTGAGCTGTTGGAATCTATTGATTTCTTTCACCTTGAAATCTTGACCTTCCTTTGACCAAACTGAAAATCAATTATTTCAGTTAAATGAAAATAAAATAAGGGTCAAAATATATATATAAATGACATTATTTTTGGTAACTGTACAATACAGCACAGCACAGTAAACTTTGGCAAAGTGCAGTGCTTTTGCAAAGAAAGCTTCTGCTACTCTGGATAAAGGACAGGCACAGCAGTCTAAGATCTTTGAAAAGTTGAAGTGAAAGGAACTTAGGAATCAATTCTTTCATACTCATTTCCAGCTTGGGAATTATAAAAAGTGATAGATACAACTAGACTCCATTATACATTCGGACCTGCAGCTTCAAATCAATGGGTCCCCTACCACACAATGGAATTTATATGTCAAATCAATGACTTGATCTTTCAGTCCTGAGTTACCCTCTCATCACACTTTTTAGCAACTTTTTCACTAGATTCTTTCTATCCATCCTAAAAATGCTCTCATTTGATTCTATGCTCAGCTCAGCCCATGAGCTCGTCCCAGTGATTTTTCCATGGAAAAATTGATAAATATACAGAGCAGATAAGATTAGTTGCATCTGGGCAGCTTGAACTAATTTCAAATCCTGATATCTCAAAACTTATCTAATGTTCAAGCCTAAGCTTCAGATTCTGGTTATTATTGAATTTATTGTTATGCTTGCAAATAATTAAGTGGGAATTGGAAATCGTTAGGAAGCAGAAGTTGTTTTGCATATTTTTATTACTCCAAAAGCCCCCTGAAACTGATAGCTGTGTTTGTTGATCTGCACTTAAGTTATATAACAATAACAACATTTTCTTCTTTACATCAAAAAGCCAAAAGAAATTCGTAACTGAAGAAGCTGGTAATAAAACAAGCTTCCCCTCTACCTTAGGTTTTACTTAAATTATTATCACTTAAAACCCATTCTGCTACTAGGAGAAGATGAGTAGAGCAGTGAAGAAGCAGAGAAGCTGGTGTTATTGCTTTTCAAATGCAAGCTCTGCGTTGCTGCAGGTTTAGATGAAGATGTTGCTGGAACTCCACTTGAGCTCTTATTTTCTTGAACATTAGCAGCCGGTGATGCCTTTAGGAGCACGTCAACCTTTGCGTACTCCTCTATTTCATGTTTTATCTCTTCCAGCATCGCGGCAACATCCTTCATGGTTGGTCTCTCATCAGGAGCTGAGTTTACGCACAATAAGGCTATGCCTAACGC
Organism: Swietenia macrophylla; assembly: GCA_032401905.1. NCBI lineage: Eukaryota > Viridiplantae > Streptophyta > Magnoliopsida > Sapindales > Meliaceae > Swietenia > Swietenia macrophylla. The sequence goes on from CP135582.1 coordinate 3,772,098, forward strand.
TTGCATCATTTCATCAATTTCTGACTCTGGTCGAGATAATAGGCGGGGATCAAGGACTTCTATTCCTCTATGCTGTCTCACCCAATCTACGACATGGGATCCATCTGGTATTGTTGGATCAATTGGTTGCTTCCCTGTCAAGACTTCAAGTACTACAACACCATAGCTATAAACATCGCTTTTCTCTGTTATCTTCATCATGTAACCATATTCTGAACACAACAGTAAACGTTAGCTCAAGATTTTGTTAAAATGCCCCTTAATCAATTATTTAGAAGGCCTAATATGGCAGCATAATATAAAATACAACATGTTCTTAAACAAAAACAACAATTATTGGAATGAGAAAGTACCAGGGAATGGAAGCAAATGCAAATTTAATAGGAGAAAAGTCAAAAGATGCTTACCAGGAGCAATATATCCATAAGATCCAGCTACTGTGTTGGAAGACCGAGCAAAATCACCATCATCGACAAGTTTGGCAAGGCCGAAATCAGCAATGTAAGGCTCGAATTCAAGGCCAATGAGAATGTTATTGGCTTTGATGTCCCTGTGAACAATGGGAGGGACACAATCATGGTGCAAGTACGCAAGGCCTTGAGCTGCTCCAAGCAAAATTTGGTATCTAAGTTCCCATTCCAAGGAGTTTCCTGTTCTCTCATGAAGTAGACTGCCCAAGCTCCCATTAGGCATATAGTCATACATGAGCAATCTAGTGTTTCGATTCCAACAGCAACCCAAGAACCTAACAATGTTCTTATGCCGAATCGAGCCAAGCGTTTTTATCTCTGCCGAGAAGGAATCCCGAACTCCGCATTTTTCTTCATTACATCCATTAGCTGCAGCCATTGTTGTCGGCCAGAGCTTCTTCACCGCGATGACTTCACCATTGTCCATATCAGCACGATAAACAACCCCAGAACATCCTTTTCCTATCACATTGGCGTCAACTAGGCATTTCAAAATTTGCTCTACTGAGAAATTCAACTTCTGGAACGGAGTGAATTGCCAAGGCCACGAGTCTCCCAATTCAGAATCATCATCTTCTCTAATAGTCCTCCGTGCTCGAATCAATGCAAATGCTCCCATGACTGACATTGCCACGGTCAATGTAATCAACAATGCAATGGCTACTTTAAATTTCTTTGACCTTCCTACTCCATTCTCATTTCTTGCTAGTCCTGTCCCGCCAACATTACTCAAAAAACACGAGTCCTTGCTTGAGGAACAAAGGCCTTCATTTCCAGTTAGTTCTGTCGGTGATAACTGTCTAAAAAACTTGTTGTCAGGAAGATAACCACTGAAGTTATTGTAGGAGATGTTGAGAGATACAAGATTACCAAGCTCTCCCAATGGATTCAAGTTCCCCTGAAGTTTGTTATGCGAAAGGTCTAGGATGGAAAGCTTATTTAAAGCAGAGATTTGAGCTGGAATAGGGCCTGTAAGTTCATTGCAACTGAGGTTGAGAGCTATTTCAAGGGCTTCAATTCGACCAAGTTCCATTGGGATGCTACCACTGAGCTGATTGTTGCTAAGGTCAAGCAATTGTAGACTTGAGCAGAGGCCAAGCGATGAAGGTATCGGACCAGATAATGAATTCTTGGACAGAATGATCTTGTTCAATGACACAAGACGCCCAAGGCTTGCCGGTATTTGACCCACAAATTGATTAACTGAAACATCCAGAACTTGTAGCCCAGATAGAGATGAAAATGAGTTAGGCAGGGGACCTTGCAAAGTGTTGCTGCTAAGGTCTATCATTTGCAATTCTGTGCAATCACCAATCTCATCAGGGACTGGCCCAGAAAGGTGATTGCTTGATAGATCAAGAAAATTTAAGCTCTTCAGACTCCCAATTTCTCTTGGAATCACACCAGCAATGCGATTATTTCCCAGCCTTAACCGCACAAGAGAGCTGCAATTGCCAATTTCTGTTGGTATAGAACCCGAAATGTCATTGGCAATCAAGAGAAGTTTTGTGAGGTTTTGAAGCTGGAACAAGCCAGTAGGAATACTACCAGTCAGTGCATTGTGAGACAGGTCTAGTGCTTGCAGATTGGCACAGTTAGCCAAACTTGAAGGAATGCTTCCTTCAAGCTGGTTCTGCCAAGCAAAGAATACAGTGAGCTTTGAAAGCATACCAAGCTCTGGTGGTATCAAGCCTGAAATCTGATTTGTATCAAGTTGTAACTGTAAAAGATTTGTAGCATTGGATAGATTCGCAGGTATTGATCCAGAAACATTGTTATCACTAATCATAAACTCTTCAAGCTCTGAAAGGCCTCCTAAAGACAACGGTAGAGTCCCAGATAGGGAATTTAAAGAAAGATCAATCATCGTTAAACTACTGCAATTGCCAATCTCTTCTGGGATAACTCCAACGAGACTATTTTGCCACAACAACAATTGTTCAAGCTTTTTAAGTTTACCAATCTCTGGTGGAATCGATCCGGAGAGACTGTTTTCATACAGAAACAAGTTTATAAGCTCAGAACAGTTACCTATATCGGGGGGAATCTCACCAGAAATCATCGAAGTATATATCGACAATGTCTGAAGCTTGCTTAGCCTACCCAGTGAAGGTGGCAATGAACCTGAAACTCGTGAATCAGCCAATCCCAAAACAGTCAAATTGCTGCAATCTCCAAGCTCGGCAGGAATCTTCCCAACAATGTCTTTGTTTCCTCCAGCTCTAAGCTCTTGAAGATTGGATAATTTGCCTAGCTCCGTTGGTATATTCCCGCCCAAGCGATTATCAAAAAGCAGCAGATTCTTGAGGCTTTTACAGTTTCCTAGCTCAACAGGGATTTTCCCAGTAAGCTGATTGGTGTTCAAAATCAAGTCCTCAAGTTTTTGAAGCTTGCCAATACTAGAAGGGATAGTACCAACTAGATTGTTTGAACGAAGGTCGATGAATGTTAGTCCTTTACAATCACCAATATCAACCGGGATATTTCCAGTGAGATTTGCATCAGAAATGACTAGTTTACGAAGAGAACGTAGTGAAGAGAGATTGGATGGTATTGGTAGTTCAAGAGGGACGGACTGTATCGAAATTTCAGCGACAAAACCTTGAGGAGTGCATGTTATGGAGGTCCAGTTGCATGGATTAGCATCAAAACTGTTCCAGTTAGAGAAAGAAGATGAAGGTGGTGAAGAAGATGAATGTACCCATGAAAAGAGAATGGAAGCTTCATGGTTTGGAGATGCAATGACAGTGAAGTTAGTGAAAAGGGATGAGACAAGAGTGAAGAAGAAAAAGAAACGAAAAGAAGAGAGATTGTAGTAGTGGTTGTAGCAAGAGAAGAAGAAGGAGGAGAAGAAGAAGAAGAAGAAGGATTGCCTCGAGCTGGGCATCGACATTTGCCTCAATTTCCAAACTTTTCTTCTCGGGTTTGCATGCTGGTTTTTACTGTTTTTCTCTCTTTCTTTGTGCTAGCTGCAGCTCTCTCAATATATTTCTTGCTTGCTTTGAACTCAAAACTCTGATAAACCAGCACTTGTTCTCCTAGTTTAGTAATACAAAGCAAAGCAGAAACAAAAATATTTTTAAAGATTAAACAACACTTAAAAAGTAAAACCAATGCCTAGAGATCAACAATTACTGAACCACCACCGCCTCCATCACCACACTTAGGATCCCCCCCTCTCTTTGTACTCACATACGTACATATATTGTAATGTTTATGTATAAAAATATTACAATATTAGGGTTTCTGCTAGATGGGTTCACGCGCAGTGAAGAAGAAGAGACACCATGTCTTACAAGTTTCATATCTTTCTGTACAAGTAAATAGTTTAATTTTAGTTGTTGCCGAGCCAAAAAATAAAAAAAAATAAAAAGGGAAGACAGATTTGTTTAAGCATATATACAAAGAAAATGATAGTGATGAGATGAGAGCAGTTATACATCCCTCACTCTTGAGTGCTGTGCTCTTTCGCTAATTTTTAAATGCAGAAACAGACATTGGAGCTTACTCTATTCCATTCCTCAATTTGCTCGTTGCAATTTGCCAGCTTTCTGGGTTCAGTTACTCTCGTACTCTGCTCCCTTTCTGGCATCCATATTTTTAGTATAAGATTTTATTTGAAATGAGAAACAGGGCATCCATGATTAGAGGGGAAGGAGTAGTAGCGCTTTAATCTCATCTTCTATGTTTGATTTTGCATGTATGAACATCAAATTTAATTGTAAATCTACAAAAAAAAAAAAAAATTTACTAATCATTTAAGAGAAAATCATCTAAAATTTGTGTTCTTCATTTACCATTTATAAATTATTATTATTAATATTATAGATTGTGTGTATTTATCTGGATATTCTCTATCATTTTCAACTGTTTTACACTATTTCATCAATGGGTATTAATGGTAAGTATTAAAAATAATTCTATTTGTTAAAAAAACAAATCTTAGATTTATTACTTCCTATTTTTAAATATTCTTACCATGGGGTGAGAATATATTAATCTTCAAATTTCACTGACTAAACTTTCAATAAAACGATTTTATAAATGCATACATAAATCATCATTAACTCTAAGCAATTTTTTTTTTTTTAATAATTGTGTATTAGCAAATTTTAGTGCTTAATTGTTCCAACTAAGAGTACAAGAATAATTCGAAATCTTAAAAATACAAACACAGAGTGTCACAATGTATCTTGTCTTGCTAAATTTGTACCCTTTGCTTATTTATGTTAAGACATACACATTGTTTATGTTATTTGTTCACAAAGTTTGTGAGACTGAAGGACCACCGCTGCCAAACCAATTCATCAACTCATGCCCTTCCCAAATAAAGTCATTGCTTTTTTTTTTTTATAATACACTGAATTTAATTCGGATTGGGTACGGTTGCCATTTCCATTTGGTCTGCTGCAACATCACCTTTAAAAGTAAGGAATAATTGCAGTTCATCCAAAACATAAAATAATAATAATAATAATAATAATAATAATGAAATTATTTGATTTTTTTCAAAAGAAAATGAATGGACACTTTGAGAGAGAGAGGGAGGGACTACCGAGTAATACAGGGTGATAATTTAAATTATTATATTATATTTATATAAGATTATTTTCGTATCGTGTTAAATAAAAGTTAATTTAAACGGAGATATATTTAATTAATAGATTCTAATCGTATTATTTATTTAATTTTTTATATTATAATATATTTTTATAATATTTATGATATTATATATATAAATACTAATTAATTTTATTTTAAATATAACTAAATACCTTATAAAATATAATAATTATAACTAATTTTTAAAATATATATAATATTATTATTAAATTATAAATAAATTAATACATTATAATTATTCAAATAATTAATCTTGTTATAAATATGTTCATGTATTAAAAATTTTAAATCTAAATTTGACATAATTAATCATGTCGTATCATATTATATTTATCTATTTAATAATTATATTATTTGATATTAATTCAAATTTACAATTTTGTATCGAATTTATATCAATTTCACAAATCGTATCAAAAATTACTATTCCTACTACAAGTAATCAAAATCCTTTTGTATGAAATAAAAAATATACTTTAAAATAGTCTTTTTATTAAAAAAAAATGTATTAGAATAAACAAAAACAAGTAAAATAATCGAATCATGTCACACGTAATACTATTTGATCTAATTTTATTTTATATATTTAATTTAAAATTAATTAATCAAAACTATTCATTATGTATGTCAAAAATTTATTGTCCTTAAAAAATATTAAGTAAGAATCAAACCTTACTTAGAAGTAATTAATAAAGAAGATACCGAAAATGTTTGACATTGTACTCTAAAAATGCGAGGCACGTGGAGAAGCAGATGGTCTGCAAGACATTAGGACACACATCTGACGGGTCACAAAACCCTAACTTCAATCCCAAATCTGCTTATTTCAAATCAGAATTATTCACAACCTCGCATAATTTGACACCTCTTTCTTTGTTTTTGCCTTCATTACAAGTCTGATGGGAAATTATGTGACATCTCCTGACCATTTTGCATACACATTGTCATTTAACCAAACACTTGGTGTGCACAAGATGATGGTAGATTGCTGATTCCGCAATGCCTTCTTCAGGCCATGCGCCCCAATTATTAAAACTTATCATCGCTGTTTAATTAACTAAATTAATTTAACCGCGTCCACACACGCGCTGATGAAGATGAAGGAAGAGGGTATGCAATTAATTGCCTAGCGTTCTGTTCAATACATTTCATTTGTTTATTTTCTTGACCTGTAGGGAGCATCCTTCGAAAGAAGAGAAATCGGGTAGACCCAGATCGCCATTAGATCCACTGGCCTTTCATTTTATGTTATTTTAGCATAAATTACAGAGCATAGATCAAATTCTTTTTATAAATACAAGCTCTCAAGAATTAAGACTTTGAGGAGAATCAATAGACTTAATAGAGACACAAGTGCAAGGTCTGCACTGGCGTGGCATGGCATGGCAATTTCAGTATATGTGTTACAACAGTAAATAAGATTAATTTAGATTATACGATTCAACAACAATATTTAATTCAATGGGCTCCACCTAGAGTTTTAGCAGTCAATATTGATGTAATTGGTCAAAATCATATTGTCCCTTGAAAATATTGTAGCATTAGCTAGCTAGACAATAACGATCAAAATTTGGAGGTATCTCCTAAAAGGAATTTAGGGGTTCCTCCATAGGCCCCCCAATACCAACATTCTATGTTAGAAATTATGAAAGCACACGTGTACCATCGATCAAAGTATTATGAAAAACTTAAAAGATTATGATGCTTTGAGAACATAATAATCGAAATATTCAATAAAAAAATACCATCTTTTTAATCAATTTTATTTATATTTTACATTAAATATTCACTCCTTAATAGTTATAACTTTAAAATTGTTATAAAATTTAAAAATTAGTATAAATTTAGGGTATACAATCATTACATATTGACAATAAAAATAAATAAATTTTATTATTTACTATTAAAATTTAATAGAAAGGCATATAAATTATACACGGTTCAGTTAAATAAATAAATAGTTTAAAATCTTGTTAAAATCAAAGAAATTATAAAAGAAATGAACGTTGCATATGCAGGGAGGGAGGGAGGGAGGGACGAAATGAGAAGCTAAAAGAGAAGTAAAGCAAATCATGTGAGGGTAAGAAAGTTGAGCAAATACGTCAAAATATAAACCAAATCAAACCAAAACACAAGTGGGTTTCAATCTTTGAAATTGAAAGTGTATAATGATCAGCAAAAGAATTAAAAACAAGGCATGTCTCAAGTCTACAACATAGAATTGAAGATGTGGAAATGGAGAAAGTGAGTGGAGAAGTAGCTTTTGATTTTTATGGAGCAAACAACACATCCCTGATTTTGAGGCCATATCACGTGAGAATTGGAATCTTCACTAATTTAATTTCCCAAACCAAAACCACCCTCTTTTTATTATAATCTTATAATAAAATGTTATGATGTGACAATGAATATAATAATGTTATTGCCATTATTATTATTATTAATTAATTGTTCCATGTATTGTGTTGTAGGAGCAAGCAAGGCAGAAGAAATAAATAAAGTGAAACGGCGCTGCTTGTCTTTGGCAGCCAGCCCCCGCTTTAAGGAGTCGTGGCCTCGAGAATTTCCCCAGTGGAACGAATCTATGCACGTTTTGCTTCTGTCACGGCTTTAACCAAATACCCACCCTTAGCCCTTTACCTTTTACTACAAAATTAAAGTCATATTTCAATATAATAATAGAGAACGGCCAAAATGCAGAGGTGGTGGTAACATACATTTTTTTTTTTCATTCTCTTTTACGCAAAAAGTTAAAATATGTATCGTATAATATAAAATAATTAATATAAAATTTAAAATAATTTTTAAAAATAACTTAAAACATTAATACTAAACAAAAAATTTAAAATTTAAAATAAAAATTTTTGAAGTACGAATAAAAAATTTTAAATATATAACAAAAAATTAAAAATTTTGAGTGTACGTTACAATGAAAATAACATAGGCAAAATCCAAGAATAACAAGGATGCTAAACAAGACAAGAGTGTCAACTTGTAGTTTTTTGGTGATGTGTTATGCATTTTCAAGAAGAAACTAACAGATCAGCTGGTCAGAAACTGAGCCTAAACTGGGCCAGAGATTATTATATCATGCTGGGCTAGAAGCGCATGAATTTAGGAGATTCAAATTCAAAATATAATATTGTTTAAAAACTTTTCAATAGTAACAGTAAAAATTGCAACTTTAATATATTTTACATGCCAAATTTGAAATTATATTTATTGTATTTTTCAAAAGTACATTAATAAGGTCTATGATTTATATACGAAAAATATATTAGCATAATTTTTCTAAGTTTATATTTGATTTTGTTATTTTTTATATAATTTTGTTTATTTTTTAATAAATTGTATCGTATTGTTTTATTTATTAAATTTTTCAAAAGGTCATTTTTTCTTGAATAAAAAAAACTATTTGCACCTTAAACCATAATTCATATTTTAATAAAAAAATTATTATAAAAATACTGTAATCCAATTTACCATAAAGTTTAACATTAATAAATAAAATAGTGTAACTCTTAATATCCATCAGTCACACTCTCACTTAATATATAATTACGAATAAAATGCTGCTAATTACTAAAATTAAAAAAATAACAACTTTTTAGGGATATTTTTAAATATTTTTCTTGAAATTTAGTGAAATCATATGTAAATACAAATTTTTAAAAAGTTAACAAAAAACACTTCTTAACAATAAAACTATTATATTTGACTATTAGTTGACTAATTAAAGTAACTTTATATATAATTTTATATATCAGTGCTATTTTTTACATACTTCTCCTGAAAATTTAAAAACTAATAGAAAATATTTTTGAAAATTATTTTTAATATTTTGATATCTAATTTAATTTAATCTAATAAATACATATAAATTAGATATTAATTTTAACAAGATAATAGTATAAATTATTTATTTGTGTAAAAATATAAACTATTTAATTTAATAAATATATATAAAACTATAGGATATAAATATATACAAGCTTATATAAAAGTATTTTAATTATTATAAAATATTTTTATAATTATTAAAATTAATTGAATCATAATTTTTTTGAAAAGAAAGAAAGAGAATTGAATAAGTTAAGAACTTGTAAAATCTCATTTTTGTTTTATAAAATTTTTTATTTTTAAAAATATAAAATCTTCAATTCTTTTTCTAAGTAAAAATTTATGATTTAACTAATTCTAATACTTATGAAAATATTTTACAAGAGTTAAAATATTTTTATACAAATAAATAATTTATAATATTTATTTGTACATATTCATATTACATAGTTTTATATGTATTTATTAAATTAAATGATTTATATTTCTATATAAACAAGTAATTTAAGGTATTATTCTATTAAAATTAACACATAATTGATGTATATTTTACAATTACAGTTTTTATATTAAAATACTTCATTATCATTAATCAATTAAACTAAAACTTATCGAATACTACAATATCTCAATCTAACTCAAAAGTTTTAAAATAATTTCAACAAACAAATTGAAGAATGTAATAAATAAAATATAAATTCTATTCACTACTTATAACAAAAATAAAATAAAATTTTTAAAACTATCTTTCAAACAAGTCATCATATTCATTGGTTTAAATAATTTACTCTATAAAAAGTAAATAACGAAAAGTGAATCACTAACTGATAAGATATATGTTAATCTTAGTCGATTAGAAATATCGATCGTAATAAAATAGAATTATAATTATAATCATAATATTATAGATAAAAGAGTCAAAAATATTTCATTTCAATTTAATTATATAAAAATTATTTATAATATAATAGCTTATGTTGATTTATTTATAAAATATTTAATAAATTTCACAATTAAATATTACTTTTATAAAACAATTGTTAAAACTTTTAAAAATATGTAATTTATAAGAATTTATAATATAAATATATTTATCGAATAATCAAATATTTCATAAATATTGAAGTCAAATAATTTATGCCATAAAATACTTTCATAAACATTATGCAAAAATAACCTAAAAAATATTATAAATAAAATTATTTATCTCGACTCAAGTTAAATTCTTTAATTACCTCTAACAATCATTCAAAATTTTTGAGTTTCCTATAATAAGATCTATCTAATCAAATACACTTAAAATAATATATAGATATTGCAACTACATTAATAGTTTATGAACTCTAACAAAAATTCTTTATAATCTCAAAATTTTAACTTTTATTTTATAAATTACATCAAATTAAAATTTTATAAATTTACTAAACACACCTAAAGATATCATATATAAAAACTTTATGGCATTTCAAGTTCAACAAGATTTTTAAAATAATGTATTTTTTATAAAATAGTAACATATCTAGGATATTTTGAAATTACATACGACTTAATAGAAAATTTATAACTATTTATATACGTTTTTAAATACTATGAAATTTATAGACAAAATAGTAAATATCTGTAAAAACTACTATAAAAATTTTCATAATTTTTGAAAGTCTTTTGGTATTTTGAAATAATACATATTTTAAAATCATGAACCTATCTATATAATTTCAGAGTTAATGTTTACAAAATCAAAAATCATAAATGTATAAATATATTTCTAAAAATTATAAAATTAAAACAACAAACACTAAACATATATATACAACTTCATCTAAAATTTTGTAATTTTTGAAGGTTGTTTGCCCTTTCAAATAAATTTTATTTTATATTCAAATTGTAAAATATATAGAATTTTAGATTTCATAAGCTATCTTCAAAAATTTATATAACATTAAATTCTCATCCAATTTAGGTAAAATAAAATTTTATATTCTCATTATCATGTCAAAATTCAAATAATGAAAACTTTTATAAACAATCTTGATAAATTTTTTTTAAAATAATTATATAAGTATCATGCTCCACAAATAATGTAAAGTTCTAGTTCAAACAATTCTCAAGGTATGATTTAACACTATTCTATGGACATTAACTCAAAAAATTCTATTTGATCTATTCCAAAATGATAACTAAACAAAAGAAAAATTAATTTTATATTAAATTAAAATAATAAAATAATAAAAATAATTAAATGTTACTTCTAATATTCAATAGCTTAAATAACTGCAATCACATAAAAAAAATATTATATTTGTTTATTGAAAAGAGAGTGAGAGGTAAAGATGTTAAAAAAAAGGGATTTTATAGGTTATTAAAAAAAACCTAATATATATAGGGCACTTATTAAAAATATAATGTAAAGTAAAAGAAAATAAAATAAAATTTCTTTCCTGTTAGATTATCTATTAAAAAGGATATTTGTCAATAATTAATATAAATAATTAAATATATCTTTTAGCAAAATAAATTAAAATCTTAACCTTATCAAACTATTTACTATTTAAAATAAAATTATTATTTAACTAAAACAAAAATAAGACAAATCTTAACTTTATCATTTTTATGTAAATAATAAAAAAAGTTCTTAGAATAACATAATAGTCTGCTCATGGAGAATATTAGATGTAGTGTAATAAAAGTGGTAAGTTAAATTTTTTTTTCTAAATACCAAAAAACTAAAAAATTTAGCAACATGTTGTTGTATGTTCTAAAGAAAAAAATATTTTATTGAAAGAAATTTAAAAATTATAATTATAAACAAATTTGAGCCCAAAGCAATAAAATTTTATGTACATTATACTAGATTTTTGTTCTCTTGATTTGACCTTATTTTTGTTTATAAAATTTAATAAATTTTAAAAAAATTATTTCAAAGAAAAAAGATTTTAGTGTATATAACTGTTTTGGGTGCATGGATAAAAATTAATATACTTGGTACAAGGATTTGATAAAATCTTATTTTAATATTTATAAAAATTTAAAACATAAAGAGTCATTTTTAAAATTTACCAAATAGGACGAGTAAAAATGTGTTTGAAGTATATTTCACAGTACAAATAAACACGCTCTAAATTAATTTTATTATCAATTAAAAAATAACTCATTAAGAGTATGAATGTTAAAAAAATTATGAAAAATTGTAGGTACAACACGATAATTTATACAAATTTAAAAAAATTTAAAATTTGACAAGCATGACATTACACGAATTTAATTGATTCATAAATCATGTTGATTTAGTTTTTTTAAAAAAATAAATTAGATACAATAAGATTTTGATGCAAAGTATAAATAATTTAAATTTTACAAATTAGATTGTCATATTATCTATTCGTAAATAAATTAATAAATTAAAAAAAAGAATTAACTAAGATAAGGTGTATGTTAGCAAGAGCATGGTTACATCTTAATCAAAATAAATAATTTGTTTTGAGTATATGAAAAGGCATTTAATTAAAATTTTAGAAGAAATTTGTGAAATTAAATAATTCATACTCTCTGCCTTTAAATATATTAAAAAATAAAATTGAGTAATCTTAGACACTGTTTAATTTTTTTTTTTTTTTGCTTATTTTAAGATTTTCATTATATTTATTAATTATTATTGTTAAATATTATATGTTATAGGTTTTTTTTTATATTTATATAATTTTTAATAAAATATGTTATTTAAAAAAATTAAAAAATATAACTAAAATTTTTAATATTTATTATTAGAAAATTTGTGATATTTTCACTTGGAAAAAAGGGTTCCTAAATAATAGTGGACAGTGGAGGCAGGATACGGGAGCGTTCGTTGCGAGGATTCGGAGTTCACACTCCCACCAATCACTTGTTCAATCGGTCGACTGAAGATTCCCTCTAATACTAATTTCAGAAAGGGAAGCAAATGGCGGCGGCAAGAGCACCGGGAATTGTGGTGTCACGGCCGGTGACGTTTGTGACGGGGAACGCCAAGAAGCTCGAAGAAGTCAAAGCTATTTTGGGCCAATCCATTCCCTTCCAGTCCCTCAAGCTTGACTGTACGTATATTATATATTTACTCTTTCTCGCTCTTTCTCTTTCTCTTCAAACAAATCCTTACTCTCGCCGATTGTTGGGGTTTTTTTCTTTTTATAATTATATAATGTTTTAATTTATACAGTGCCTGAATTGCAAGGGGAGCCTGAAGACATCTCGAAAGAGAAAGCTCGTTTGGCTGCAATTCAGGTGAACGGGCCAGTGCTGGTGGAAGATACATGCCTCTGCTTCAATGCCTTGAAGGGTCTTCCTGGTGCATATTATGTTCATTTCTCAATTTCGTTTTTGTGTTTGAATTTATGCTGCCCATAATAAACGCAAGTAATACGTGTAGAATGATATTGATCATTGTTTATCTACTTGAACCTATTTTTGCAGGGCCATACATGTAAGTTTGTGTTTCGTTCTTGTTCTACTTCTGAGGTGAACTTCCGTTATTCTGTTTATTCAAGGTTTTTGTTTTTGAAAAAAAAATAAGATATTTATTTTCTTTTTGGTGGTTATTGTTTGCTTGATTTGTAATTTTACTACAATTGAGGAATTTGGCAGTACCATAGGATGGAAACTAAAAGAACTCAAATTAATGAAAACGAGTGCAATAGGTGTCCATAAGCTTTTCCTTAGTTTTGGCATAAATTAAAAGAAATAATTTTTTCCAGCTTTAATTGAAGTAAAAATATTTGTACCTAGTTCAAATAGCTTACCAGTATAAATTGGTAATCTATCTTTGTATTTTATATCAATTCAATCTTAACTATGATATTAATGTCTCTTCTTGCTAAAGGCAACAATGTTTTGTTAGAAGAACCCCTCCAGTCTTACAAATGCAGAAATAAATATATAAATTTACAAATTACATTGAACTTTATTGCTGATATTGCTAAGATAATGTAGTGAAGATTTGTTTGTCGTGATATGAGTTGACTGCACAAATGTATTCTGCAAACTGTCTGGAGAATGCATAACGCTGTAAATGTTTCTTTACAAATGTTGCATGCATAAATTCCATTTCATTCAAAGAAGATTCATCATAGAAAAGTTAATAGGATAATATTTTTTGATCACTTCTAATGATGTTATAGAAAATTCTTTTGATTGGTTGGTTTTAGTATTGGCATCCCAGGGACGGTAGCAGTTAGGTGTGGTAAACATGGTAGCTCAAAATTATTTTCTAATGGCTTCATTTGCATAGTTGATATCCATAGATCATTGCTCTTATACTCACTATAACATCTTGCTGTGATATGCTTAAGAATTTGAAGCAGTCTTTACTTGCTATAAAGCAGAGTGTTTCTTTCTTATGAAAACCTTTATTGAATCCATGATTGTGGTTATTCTCATTCTTATTTCTGCTTCTCTCTTTTTCCATCCAGAAGTGTTTCAACAATTAAGTACCTATCTTGGATGCTGATAACAAAGTTTAAATATGTTGTAAAATGCATAGAAGGAATGATAACTTGTTGTTGCTTTTCCTTTTATTGATGCATTATGTGCAACTTGAACTTGAGATTGGCAACAGGTGTTGAACTCTCTTATACAATCCTGAATTAACGATTTAAGAAACCTCACCGTTTCTGTTTGTGTGTTTATTTGTTTGATTAGTCAGATTTTTTGTCCCCCGAACATTGTATGTCTAGTATCCCATAAATTGGTTTTGATGGAGAAAGAGGAAAAACTTTTAGAAACATGGCTATTTTGAAATTTATTTTACTACTTTGGGATTAGTAATCTTGAGAGCCTTAAAACATGACTCAAATTGCATCATCTCAATATGTGAGGAGAAAGGCTTTAAAAATTGGAAATTTGATTTTAGACCGAACATATCAACTTACATATTGACTTCTGTTGAAGCACAAAGCGTCATCTGTGTTTTCAAAATGCATAAGAGATGGGCCAAATTCCCTTGGTGTGTGATTTTTGGGTTTTAAGGAAGTTTCTGACCAAAACTTCACTATATCATTATTGAATGGCACTTGGTTTTAGTCATGGCTGGACCAAGCATTGCGAACATGTGCTTCGTTGCATTACCTTACTTGGTAGTACGTGATTAGATTTCTTGGGCCTTTAGCAATACTATTGAGAGCATGAACCATATACACACAAGGAGTGACCATTCACTGCCCCCAAATTTGCCCCTTATTTAAAGCTGTTAAAAGACTTAACCTTGAAGTATTGTATTTTTAATCCTGTAAAACTGAGATCTTGTACTTTGGCCTCTTAAACCTTAAAATTTCAATATTCTGGCTCCCTACCTAAAAACTTGGGCTTCATCTCTGACTAAGATGACCATTTTCATAGCCAAACGGAGTTCCAATTCCTTCCAGAAATTTAAATTTAATTGCTTTTGATTTAGAATCTTTGTTGTTGTGATTTTATTCTTTTTTGATCTTTATTATTCTTTTTCCATCTTTACTCTTTTCTTCATTCATTATTTTGTTACCTACCAACCAATTGTTCCTTAAGAAAAACAAATGCCCTTTCAATCATTTGATTAATTTCATTCTCTTCATCTTATTTTCATTGTGATTTTCCTAGCCAAAAAAGGGTACTAACTGTTACCCTTGCCTGGCTCTGAAGGATTATTGTAGATGGTTCAGTTTTGTAATAATTTGTCAAACTTCTTTTACAAAGTCATTCCCTTTTGCTAGAAGTGTTCTCTGTACATATATATGCCTTGCTGATCTCTGATCTCCAATGTATACTGTTTTTATCTTTTGAAGATGAGATAAAATAAAAGAGAACCAAGTTTTATGACCAAATATTTTATACTTTTCGTATGGGAGGAGTTTGGGCTAGGTGGAACAGTCCTTAGGATTTAATCTTGTTATTTGTAGGTGTCTTTGACTAGACTGCTAACTTCCTCTGAAACCAAGTTGTTAAGCTTTCTTCAAGCTTTTTCTTCTTTTCAATAATACACTATTGCATGGACTCTGATTATTGTTTAATTTGATTTTTGTTTAAATATGCAGCAAGTGGTTCCTGCAGAAGATTGGTCATGAAGGTTGTAACTTACATTTTCATTTTTTCCTTTACCTTCTATTATTTTTTGTCAACATATGTAGCTT
The DNA here is from genome assembly GCA_032401905.1 of Swietenia macrophylla. Taxonomy (NCBI): domain Eukaryota; kingdom Viridiplantae; phylum Streptophyta; class Magnoliopsida; order Sapindales; family Meliaceae; genus Swietenia; species Swietenia macrophylla. Next base: position 3,788,164 of record CP135582.1, read on the forward strand.
ATTTTGGTTTAACATCTTTTATCACTTTTTCTAGGTCTGAACAATTTGTTGATGGCATATGAGGATAAATCAGCTTATGCATTGTGTGCGTTTGCTTTTGCCCTTGGGCCTAATGCCGAGCCTTTGACATTTTTGGGAAAAACTTCGGTACATTTTATGTCTCTATTGTGCTGTTTTCCAGTTGCATACAAACATATAGTTCTATACAAATAACTTATGTAAGTGCTTCACTGAAATATATGTAAAGAGCTTCAAGAAGATTCTATTCCTTGTTTTTAGTTGAGAAAAAAAGTTAAGCTCTTCCATTTTTTGACTGACTTATTGAAGTTAAGATAAATAAAATTTTAAAAATTGAATATCGTCGATCATAATCCTCATGAATTCACGGCATTTGCTGGTCTCTCTTTCCCTTGCTACTACCTCTTTAGGCAGTAATTGGGACAAATGGGTGAATAATATTCGACTGTTGTTTTCTCTTCATGCTAAATATTACTAAATATTCATAATTGAAATATTACTCTTTTTGCACTTTTGTGCCTCATTATTAAGTTAACATAGTTTGAAGTACCGGTCATGTTGATATTTATGGTAGCAGGCTAACTTATGACTGGTGCCTGATTTTTTTAGGGAAAGATAGTTCCTGCAAGGGGACCCAATGATTTCGGATGGGATCCAATCTTTCAACCTGATGGCTATGAGCAGACGTAAGCCCATCCTTTCGCTGAGATTTCCCAGTTGTCCATTACTTTGCTGATTGTAACTTGGGTCCTAGTGGTCCTTAATCATTAAGCCAAGTTGTAGATGTATTTGTGCTAATATTCTGCTTTTGTAGTTATGCTGAGATGCCAAAGGAAGTGAAAAATAAAATCTCCCATCGCTCAAAGGCTCTTGATATGGTGAAGTCCCACTTTATTGAAGCTGGATATGCTTTTCGGATAGACACCTCTAAATGACTAAACTATAGGCCAGGCAATTAAATAATTTTTTCTCGTTTTTAAAGTCTCTTTATAGCTGTAATCCGCCATGGAGATGGGGTGAGGTTTACAAGGAGGCCTTCAGATTCTTCACCAGCGTATCATTTCATAGAGATTTGGTGGGCATATTTTGAAGATGTGATGTGATAGAAAACTTTGTTCTTGACTTATGGTATTGAAGTTCAACTACTGTCGTTGTTCTGAACAAGATGTTCTGTATTAGAGAGCAAGTTCTTGGAATCACAAAAACCAAAAAAAGAGAGGAAGAGATAACAGATGGCAAGTTGATCAATCTGTGTTCTTGAGCAGAGGTTCTCTGTTCTCTGTTCTCCTTTTCTTTAGTTATTTGCCCTTGCATTCATGCGTAGAAGCATGCAGATGAGATGATCGTATAATATAAAGCATCTGGTAATATTTGTTTTTAAACAAAATCTTGTGTACCGTTTAAATTTTAACAAAATATGGATGTCAGAGAAGTTTACGACTCCATAAGTTGCAGATGGGAACTGAAGTGAGGAATGATTGTAAGCTAAATAAGAAAAGATACAGAATACTTAGTTGATCATGTATTCAATCATCGGGGAGATTAGGATGCAGATACGAAAACAGAGAAAAGCAGACAAAGCAACCAATAATGCGTGGTATCGTAATAACAGATCAAATAACAACTGTTGGTCTGAAGAGAACTAATAATACTGAGGCGTTATGGCAGTCGGGCTAGGCAAAATCCGAAATTTACTGGAGAAACCTTTTTTAGCTCTAAGACAATGATAATGTTCAATGTTGGCAATGGCATGCTTTGGTCTGAGAGTATGTACAGTGTAGATACAGTAGAATTGAATTCGGATTTAACCTTGATCCCATCAAATTTCAGGAAATATTTAGAAAAAGCATTAACATAGATCATAAATCATAGATGTTTTCAGATTTTGACTCTATTATTACTCTGTCCAACTCTCAAGTTTCCAAAAGTGCATACCAGCAAAAAACAGTTGTAAGAAAATTAATTAGCAATTAATTGTAGCAAATCAGAGCTGCTAAGGTTTATAGTATTTTCACATATATGATACACACTCATCACAATAAAAAAAAAAATTCATTTTATTATTTATACTGATAGGACCACAAGTGCAATCTGAAATGTATTATTTCCCTGTACTTCCTGTTGGCTCATATTGAAAGAGTCACGAGTTCTCTTAACCCGAATAATTACTACAGATCCAGCTTAATTTGGGTGCAACATTTTCAGGGTAAAATCTTTCATACAGAGGTTATATGTTCCTGGGTAAGGAAAAAAAAAAAAAAAGTTAAATAACCTTAACATTTTTTTACCCGGAAACATATAGCCTTCGTGTGAATGATTTTACCCAGAAAGTGACTCACCTTGTCAAGATTTGTCATATGAATTTTGTTGTATAATTTTAGACATAGAACAAAGGAATTTCGTATCTGAAGATAAATATTCGCACAACTCACAAGTGAAAATGGAAAACCATAGAGGAATGGCAACGGCAGTGGCAAAGGGCAACATCCAAGATGCTTAATGAATGAAAGTGGGTGGAAATGGACCCATGTATTTGCAGAGAGGCAAAGAACTTCTCACTCGCATGCAATATGGGGCCAATAACACATGCATTGTCATGTGAACTTCCACATGAAAAATTAATATTATTAGGCCTCATTACTCCCCTTTTACACACCGCACTACTAGTTGGATCATCCATTTCCACTTCATTCTTCCTTCCACCACTCAAACAAGCACTGCACTATCATATCTTGTTTTGTTTTAAGTGTAGAGTATCCAACATGGCATGCTGCTTACCTTTTATTCTTACCCTTAAACCAGTGGGTTGGTTTGGAAATCGAGTTATTCATTTTGTTATCTCAGACCATGTGAAAACCAACTGATGATACGACAAGATGACTGCTTGTCTCATGAACCGTTCATTTTTCCTTTCACATGAGTTAAAAAAACATCTCATCCTATTCTAGCCAGCTAGCTAGAAATTTCCGAACAAATGCTTATCGCTGCCTGTGTCAGGGTTTTGCTAATTGATAATATAATAGAAACCAAAGTGAATTGAAAATTTTTCAACAACTTTGCTAGCATAGCATCATTTTAGGAAAGACCCATAAAGCTCAAAAGCAAAAAAGCTCTCGTAATAATGTTAAGTTAGTTAATGACTTTATGTCATGTGGGTGTGCTGGGTGGGCACATGAAAGAATCACAACTGCTACCACAAAAAAACAACACAAATAGGTTAAACATATACATATATATATATATATATATTTAAAAAAAAAGGGTAATAACAATTCCACAGCAAAAAGTAAAAGATTGCTTCCAAATGGAAAGAAAAAGGTAAAAAGCAAAAACAAAAAAATTAAATAAAGTAAAAGAGAACATCACTGCCATTGCTATGCATAATTGTTTGTAAGCAAAGTTGTTTTCATAACTCAAGTTTGACATTCAATACTATTGCTTGTATGACTAGACACAACAAAGAAAAGAAGTGGAAAAAAAAAACCACAAAATCATTCAGACCCTGTAAACCCAAAAGACAAAATAGGAAAAGGGAAAAGAATGTAGAGACCAAGATTGACATTTTAACAATTGACATTGGACGCAAATAGGCAAGTACTAGTTGGAAGGAAATGAGATATGCGGCTAAAAAGGGGCCAAAGCTGAAGTAAGAAACGGAATGGGGAAATAAAATGAACAACGCTTCCGCACCTGCTTCTTAGAATGGTACTGTTTTGTTTTTCAGTTGAAGCAGGCCGAGGTTGAGCAAATAACTGATAGACAAACGGGTATTTAAGGAAATAGGTGGGATAATATAATGACATGTGTAAAAATGTACACTTGTCAAAATACGAGAAGCAGATGTATGGTAGAGAAACAATGACCAAATTTGGATGTTGGATAGGTGATACTATATAATAGTGAAATGAAAAATCAAACAGGAAGTGGGTATGGCCTTTTCTTTGGCCGATTTTTCATTGACTAGAACTATTAGCACTGGCGGGCCCTGCGGCAGGTAAGAGCGCCGGCACTAGAAGTGATGGATCCAACCATGGAGGAAGGCTTGGCTCCCAAGCTCGAAGCACGGGCATAGCTAGCGGAAGCTCCTGCTCCAGATGGGGTGAAGTAGGCACCGTTCAGCAAGAGGTCTCCCTCTGATCTCCAATTCCAGCCCTTCCACTGGCTTGTATCTGTGTCCACCCGCTTTGTTACCTGTCAATGCAAACCCCGTAGTAAACAATTGGCAGATTGAAATGTGTGATGATCATTTTAGAGGCTAAAAAGGCAAGAGACTTCAGAGACAGTACCTCCTTTGCGAAGGGGTTAGCTGGAGCATTGTATCTGTTTCCCTGGCTGTTGATGGTGGGGTCAGCACTTCCACCAATGGCATACATTTCCCAGTGAGTGTAGTCATTGTTCACTACGTGGAAATACCCGTGTCTACACCTGCATTTTTCATAATTCAATTCTTGTCAGGTCAGCTGAAACTTGATCCAAGCAGGCAAATATTAATATGGATCGAGTTCTCCGATACACTGATAATAGAATTAACAAAAGAATAGGTAAAGCGTTCAAAACACCTCGGCATTCTCTGAATGAGTCCCTCTCCAAAATGGTTGTAAGCGATGGTCACTTGCATTTGCTTGTCTCTGGTATAAGAATCACTGTGACCAAGCAACATCACCTGCATTTAATCACATATACGAGCATATTAATTATCCTTGTCATCTAGAAGAGAACAAGTTTAACTATAAAAGATTACTCAAATCTTCTGTAAAGGCAGACCTCATTGTGGTGGGTCATGTGATTGTTTGAAATGGTAATGGCAGTAGATCCCATGACAGCATCAACGAGTCCATCAGCACAATGGGAGAGTGAATTATGATCAATCCAAATGTGGCTGGACCCAAAAATTGATACAGCATCGCCGTCAGCCATTGTCCTCCAGCCATAATGAGTAGGTGAGCTCCTCACCATGGCGTTACCAGTGGGTTTACAGTCATGAATATGGAGACCATGGATGATCACATTGGTAACATATTGGATAGTGATGCACCCTCCATTAGCAATATGCACATTTGCTCCACGACCATCGATGGTTTTAAAGCTATTCACAAGCAATTCCTCTTTCAACTGTATGACCATGTCCCTCTTGAAGACAATCCAGAGAGGCCTATCTTGGATCACAGCGTGACGCAAAGTCCCAGGTTTGGGGTTAACAGGGTCATCATCCCTTGGGTCAGTGACAACATAGAAGCGACCATCACGGCCACCAATGGCATTTCTGCCAAAACCAATACCACAATCAGCTAGGCGCTTCCGGTTTTTGTGCCAGTTGCCGTCGCAGCGCCAACAGTCATCAATGGGATTACCAGTACCACAAGAGAAGAACCCCAACTTTCTCCTTTCAGTGCTGTTGCGAATGCTCCTGAAATATCAAATGTAGTGGCATTAATATCATAAATGATACCCTGACAAAGTTCATAAAATGGATTATAATTGGAATTCATTAGATCTTAACTTCCTAAACAGTCCCGACGTCCAAATTGCTACAAGTAACTGCATAACATTGCAATTATTTAAAAAAAATTTTTTATCTTGTCCAGAAAAATATTCCGACGTAAAAGTTTAGTAATTCCTGTGTGGTATCTGTCGGTGGAGGTGATGATTATACTTCCATCTGTTAGTCTTGAGACAGCCAAAACCAATAAAGGAAGTGTATATGTAATGACAAAAGAAGGAAGCTTTTTTGTCGGTTTGTGAGAACGATTATCAACGGTTACAATTCCGATGGTTTGATATTAGTATAGGAAACAAAAAAGGGTGTATGTACGTTGTCTTCGTATGGGTGAGTCTGTCACGTGCCCATATCTGTGTAGGAATTTTCATGCCCAAGAGCCAGCGACATTGGCTAATTTATTCCACCCACCCAATAAATCTAGCTAAGCTGACTTCTGCTAATTTTAGACCAATAAAATGATAAAAATCTGTATCAAAAACACTGTCGATACACTTTAAAAACCAAAAAAAAAAAAACCCAGAAAAAGAAAACCCTTTTGCTATTTCAAAATTGCATTAAAAGGCAAATCAACTAACTACAGTGGGATGCCATGCTCAATCATCGCATAAAACACATAGAAAAGTAGTCATACAACTATTTTTTTTTTCTTATAAGAAATAAACATTTACATACGTTTAAGTACTAAGATGTGAAAGAGATGGCAGAATTTATGTCCGTGAAACGCGGATCTGTGAACAGTAGGACAGTAGAGAGAGGCTGAGTTCTCTGAAGAAACAACGTGAAAAGGCGGAGAAAGGACGTGGAAGACGATATTGATTCCTCAGCCCCCAGAAAAACAAGAAAGAAAAAAAAAAGATCCAAAACCACAGGGGCAAAACGGAGAAATCAATACAAAGAAATTGTACAGAGAGGGTAAAGTGACAAATATTCAAGCGTGTTCAACACAGCCATAAATACCAACTGGGTTTGTAAATACAAATGGGTCAGTTTGGTGATGATAATTACTGACAAGGACCACCATGCCCTAAACTCCCTCAACTCCCCACCCTTGCCACCAATTTCTTTTATTAGTAGTGAATTTACTGACATTTTTCAGGTAGTCAATGGAAATCGCCAATTAAGTTATATTAAATAGATGAAGAAAAAAATAGTAAGAGAGAGACCCACATCTCAACCATTGAAGAAATTTCTTCTGGGTTTTCCACTGCATGTTCATTCAAGCTCTCAACTTCCTCTTCAGTCCTGTGATAATATATAACAACCAAATTAAATTAATTAATAATGCAACAAATATTAATTTACCATTTAAATGCAAGACACGTGTCAGACGCAGAAAGCGAGTACAATGAGACCCGAAGTACACTGCTCAAGAACGAGGCAGTCACTATTCCAGTAAAACCGTTAGAAAAACGTTTTTGAAGAGAGAGAAACTGCAAGGCTAACCGTCGGCGGGAATGTATTAAAATACTGAAATGGCCTCACAGATAAGAAACGTGAAATGGGATTGTGTGAGAATAGTTTTGTAAATTTGTGGAAAGAGTACGGATTTACAGATTCTCTCATTACAGCGAAGGTATCCCAAGGAGCCGACCAATAACAAATAACGGAATAAGCGATCCAGATCTAAAGATCAGATCTCAACGGCTGGGATCGTTATTTACTGTTAAATGGACGAAACAGGTACAAGCAAACGGTAATCCAACGGTCATAAAACACTCTAAATAACAGAACCAACGGCTCAGATCGAATTGACAAAATTTGATAACGTCGGCAACCACTTCCGTTTACTTACTTGGCCACCATTGTTGAGTTGATTAAGCTCTTCAACTGCTCTGTCTTCACTTTCCTGCAAATATAAAATTAAAAATAAATAAATTTAAGCACAAAAACTAACAACCAAATATTGAAGTGTCCTTTTTCATTTTTCTTTCTACGGCTTTAAATTGCATTGACATTTCTGTTCACGATTACTACGAAGGGACAAATGCGGAAAACGATATTATCAAATCTCGGTGAAACAGTCATTAATGGAGTCTCGATAGCAGTAAAAGTGAAGCAGAAAGCAAGATTTACGACCATGAAAACAACCTATATTCTTTCTAAATTACTAAACGAAGCCGCATAATGTGGAATTTGTAGATGTATTCTGGAATCAACAAGGAGAGAAAATGATGAAGGAAATCACAAAGGCAAACGAAAAATTAAGAGCCCCAAACATAAAAGAATGAATGATATAACGAAAATGATTCATGTACCAGAACAAAATCCTGAAAAGCACTAGTTGAGATATAAAAATTAGAAAACTGGAAAATGCAGCTTAATTTTGGAACTGAAAACTGAAAATGCCAAGGGAAAATGCTTAGACAAAGAAGCACGCAAGTATCAGCTCCTCAGAAACAGAAGCACTTGAAGAAACAACGGCGGGAAAGGGAGACCTGGAGGAAACAGAGAGGTCTTCTTCGTTGCGGACAGTAGCCAAAACGCCAACGAACAACATCAAAACGACAGCTAAACAGAGACATACACCACGCTGAGTCACCGCCATTGCGTTCGATTTTCTATCCACTTTTCTCTCTCTTTCTCACTCTCCAAACACAATAAGAAAGAAGGGAAAAGAAAAGCAGGGAAGAGAAGAGAGGTGTGCGCGGACAGTCGGGTACGTGCTCCAACAAAACGGCCTTTTTATAGACAGAATCGCAAACATCAAAATAATTTTAATCCATCTTAACGCCGTTAACTAACTGTAGCGGGTTTCCGTTTCCATTTTGACCGCGCTCAGGTTTTAACATTAAAACAAACTGACCCCGCTAAGGCCAACCCTGCACGTTAGGACCGCCGCAACTCACGTGCTACCTCCGTGCCCATTTTTAACCTTGAGAGAGGGCCGTAACCAACTTCTTGCCACGTCAGCGAGGACGTTACGGAGGCCGGTGTCCGTACCGGGGCAGATGTCACGGTTTTCTGCTGATTTTTCGGCATCGGTATAATTGCGTGTGTATGACTGACTGTGCGTAGTATATTGTTTTTTTGTATTTGTTATTTTTTTAAAAAATAAAATAAAATAAAATAATGAAGGTTATTAAACGGAGGGGTTTTGTATTTCCAGGCGCCAATCACGGAGAATAAAAAGTCAAGATTGAGTCCAAACAGAAACAGAGTTCCAACTGCTGAAGCAACAATTCTTAGGCGGTTGCGTTAATGGTTGGTTTTTTGGTGTCTCTGTACAATTTTTATACATACTCAGTATCTCATTAGAATTTCTCAATTAAAGCTAAAAATAAATATAAGGTAATTAAACTTGTATTAATTTTTCTATATTTTTTAAGAATAAAATCTATGAAACTTGGACATTGATATCTCACTATCGTGACCGGGATAGATCAAGCCACTTAATGGTATTGCAACAGAGTCTGTGAAATGTAACATCTGAAAGCAAAAGTTTTATTAAGAGTAAGAGAAGATAATTTTCCTGTTAATGTAGTTGCAATTTCCAACTTGTTTAGGAAACTTCTTCGATGCTTTTGTATGAGAAAGCATTAATTACTATTTTAAGTTGAGAGAATTTTGGCAGCCTCTAATTGATAGCCTACGTAAATTGAGGGGCGGTTGGGTGTGTGTTCATGAAGCTGAATCTACAGCATTTAGCAAAGGCTAAGGATTAAACTGAGAGGCAGAAAGCATATTCAACGCTTGTTTTCAGGCAGCATGTGATCCACGGCAACTTGTTTATGAAGCTGAATGAAATTGCTTGAGCAAATTTGGTATCCATTCGGTCAAAATTAAAATGGAAAAAAAGTAGTTAAATATGTACCGAATTATGATATCACATGTGAATATGTATATGATAAAAATTTAAATAAAATTTTTGTAAAAACTTAATTGAGAAGCTCACGGGAGAGGATTCGAATTGATTTCAATAATAAAAATAAAAATTATTTTAAAAGTTATTTTTTGATTTATTTGTTAATTTTGTTGCCTCAAATGAAGCAACATTGTGGCAGGAGCTAAAATTTGAAACCATTTTGGGTGTAAACTGAAGTTGGTAAACCCAAGGAGATAAGAATTTGTAATTTTTTTTTTTATTTTTCTTTTTGGGTATTGTAATTATTTAAAATGAAGCTTAAATTAAAAAAAAAATAAATTGGTGAGTAATAGAATTAATATAATTTATGGAGCCCCTCGTTAGGAAACCAAGTGGTAACAATGATAGCAATTTCTCACGCTTTGCAAACAAAATGGTTTCTAATTACAGTTTTAGCCCTTGTTTGTTATCAATATGCACAAAAAGGTGCCCCCAACATCATCATCACCTACTGGTTGCGATCTTGATTGGCGAGAGGGAGAACGAGGACCATTGATTGTGTGGACCAGTCTCGCGTGGGTTAGTTATTTGATTTTGACCTTTATATATATATATATATAGTTTGGAAGTTAAATTAAATCATTAACTTATAACAAAATGTTAATCATAATTTCATCAACCCCATGTGGCCATATTCATAACCCTTCTCCGTCACAATTTTTAACATGTACCAATAGTGATTGTGGCTATCATCAAATTAAAAACGATCACGATGCCAATTCTAGAGTGTTACGAAATTTTAAATGTGATTATATTAGGAAAATATTAGAGTTTAGCTAATTCATCTAAGTGTTGGCTAGAAGTAATTAAGTAATGATATGATTCTTGTTTCTTGGAAAACAAACAGCCCGTCAATTTTAGGGTTTCATACTTTCATTGGGTATAAACTAAGCCGTTTTGTTTGCATAATTTGTTGCATTGACGGGTGCTATTTATAGATAAAGCCCCCCCGCATCCACGAAAATTAAGCCAATTTCATGCCTTGACATTAGTCATGGTCTTTTTTTATTACTGTTAGTTAACTCGACAAGAATATGATACAAAAATTATTAGTTAAATTTAATATAAAATAATATAATTATTAATTAAGTGATATAAAATTACATAATTAATAATTGTGTTGAATTTAAATTTAGAGTTCCTGCCACGTAAAATTATTTAAGACATGATTAATTATTATAATAATTATATTATGTTAAATTATTTATAATTTATTAAATTTATTTTAGATTTTATATATTTAAAAATTAATTATATTTATCTCATTCTAAAATATTTTTAGTAGTATTTTAAAAATTAAATCTATTAACATTTGAGTAAATAATAATATAAATATATATATATATTAAATGAGTAACATAATTATAACATATTAAATTGTTTGGAACTTGTATTGAGATATAATTTTTAATTCTAGATACAAACAAATTCGATTAAAATATATTTTATATTTTTTAACGTAAAATTTAAAATAAAAATAAAAAATTTAAAATAAAGTAGACAATTATAAAATATAAAAATTAAAATAATTAATATAAAATTTAAAATATATAATATAAAATTTGAAATATAAAATATAAAAAATTAGAACAATTAATGTAAAATTTAAAATATATAATATAAAATATTTGAAATAAAAATATAAACCTTAAAATAATTAATATAAGACTTAATAAAATTAGTCGTATAATACATTATAGATAAACCCTTGTTAAACAAATGAAATTCAAGTTTTGACTTTATTTGACGCTATATTAATTTACCTTTCATTTTGATAACAACAGCCACCCCCTGCTTCGCATACACGCAAGATCAAGAGAGAGACGTGAGTAGTAGCAGTGATGTTGCCTTCTATTTTGGTACTTTTTATTCAATTGCATCTCCACAAAGTAAAAAAGGGAAAAGGTAGATGTTGTTGGGCAAGCTCTAACCCAAAGTCTGGCCGCTCTATTCTATGCTATGTATCCCTTGCTCTACTGCTTTTAATTTTTCACTTTGGCCGAAGTGTAAAGGCAGGATTTGACCATTTATCTTCTCGAAGTGTTTGCTTTAGAATGTTCTCTGTCCATGCAAATTTGTAATACCATTTTCCTTGACTCTAAATTCCGCGAAGTCGTTCAAACATGCCAAAGTGATTGCCTCCTTTTATTTTTACCTTCCATACAAAATGGTTTAGGCATAATAAAATCAATCCAATCTCAAATTTTGAGAATTTCATATGCTCTTGCATTGCTTTAGCCATGTAGAATTAATTGCTATGATTCCATCAGCTTAAATTTTTTCATTAACAACCGAAAAATTACGATGCTAGTTGTTGTTGTTGTTGTATCAACATCAACATTCAACCACACCTCCTGCCCAATATACCCCACTTCGATACATGCCTATATTATCTATATTATTAGCAGACTTGCATTACATAAAAGCATGGCCATAAATTTTATGTATTTAAAATGACAAAAAATTATAAATTAAAAAAACAAATATGATTTTTTATTAAAATGATTCAAATTAAGATAAGATTGAAGAAAGTCATTATCTACGAATGAAATAGATAACATGATAGGCCTAACCAACATGTATGTTATCGTGTAGACCCATAATGTCCCTGAACCAAATGTATTAAGCACGTGAGAATCAATTTCAGACATCCAAGTTTTGGTCACTATAACTTCTAGTTGTCACACAACACACACTAGCATGCATTTTTGATTTGTTCAAAGTTGTTTGTGATTTTGACACATTTTTGGATTTGGGTATGAATTTGATGTTAGCTATGCTTTGAGAAATTTTGATTGGTTTAGGTAACGTAACATCCAATAGACCAAGCATGTGTCCTTCATGTGCATGGTGGAACCATGGGTATACTATCCCTATCCCACTTTTATAATTATGTTTTAGAGGAATTAAATCTAACTTTAAGCAATATTTTCTTTATAAGAAAGTTTTGATCTTGTTAGTAGTAGACACCCACAAAATAAATTGACAATATTTCTATTAGTACATAAAAAAATTTAAAAATCAAATCTTACTAATTATTGAATTGGGTAAAAAAAAATTTTATGTATATTTAATTGATTTATATTATAATAAAAATATTTCCTCGCAATAGTTGGACTTCATGAATACACAATCATACAGAGCATGCTATACTTAAATATCATATTTAATACTTGTAAACAAAAATAATAGAAATATTTTTGATGAATTTTAATTTTTTTATTTTTTAAAAAATATGTATCATATTAAAAAATACGATGTTAAAATATTAATTTTTAATTTTAAAATATATTACAAAATACAAGTATATTATTATAAGTTTTGTATACAATATAATAGTACTTACTCTAGGTCATTTTCACTATCTCTAATAAAATGTTTACTTTGAAATTGAAAAGGGTGGTGGAAGAATTTGACTTCGTTTAGCAATGAATTTTTTTTTTTTGGTTTTCTTTCTAGAAAACGTCATACTCATGGAAGATCAACAAAAAAGTTAACAATTTGACATAGACCATCAGAATATAAATAATATTGGATAGAGACTAAACTAACCATGCCTGCCTCTTCTTCTTCTTCCATTTTTTTTATTTATTAAATTAATACGTCAAATTATTATGTAAAACAACTATCCAATTATTTCCAAAAGCAAAGTTAGGTGCTTTATAACGTTATTATTTAATAAAATCCAACACACAAGTTCAACCAAACAAGTGTTAGGTGATTGACCGCTCAATGCTGCCTGTAAACACATTTTTCAGTTGACGTGCGAACTTTGTTCAATGACCTTGCCAACCGACTCTGACTGCGGTGCTAGTACGTCACCGTTTTGGTATAATGCTTGTGCGATGCACCTGTCTTGTCTGTATGTCTAATTCACACGCCGTAGCTCCTTTTTTTTTTTTTTTTAGATTTTTTCTTTTTTACAACCTTCGAAATCAATCATTCTCCCGTCAATTTCAAAATTAAAAAAGCAAAAAAAAAAGTAGAATGTTTATAAAAATATTTAATTGGAAAATAAATAGTAATGAAATAAATCTGAATCGGATCCAGAGTTTGACCCGACAAAGCCAGCTCAAGAACAACTGGATTGGGTGGGTGTATAAAAGTGGGACCCACAAGATTGAACCAATCATAAATGAGCTACCAGAAACACCGACCGACCACTCGCACCCTGCATGCAAAAGTCATGGCCAGGCCATTCCATTCACCGCTCATTAAGGCAACTCTCCCCTCCTCCCCACTTTTTCAATTTTCATTGGCTGACAACTTTCAGCTTTCTTTTTTTCTCTACTGTTATTATTATTATTTAATTATTTATATTGTGTTTTAAAAATCGGAGGGTTAAATCTTTGCTTGCGGAGCGATTACCGGGGCTTTTAGTGCCACATCGCAACCGTTGGATGAATTCAATTAATTATTATTAGGATAATAACAATAAAAAATAAAGAAAGAAAGAGGAGAATCATCCGCAAGCATGTGCTGATGCCGACGTGGCTGTACGTACGGTCCATCCTAACGGAAGAATCTTAGCTGGAATAAAGCCCCCCCTTATTCCTATCCAAAAACACGGTTTCCTTGCCATCAATTATGCTACTACTAATTTATTCCAATATTAAATATGAAAAAAAAATAACTACAACTTTATTCCAATATTTAAGGTTACAAAAATTATTCCAGATGTTGGGATTTTGAAATTGGATTACTTATTTTCTGTATGAATAATTACTTATTTTGTTTAAGAGCAATAATCTTGATGAATTATTGGGAATATTATGAGAGAGAAAGCAAGATATTGATCAGACAGAAGATGGTGTCGTGTTGGTCTTGGGTGGTTGACAGAGAGGAAAAACCAAAAAGAAAAGAGTAATTGTCTCCTTTTTACAACTAATAATCTTCTTCTGTTGGGTAGGAATCAAAGAAAGAGGAGTATGAATATGATCAACCAGAAGGTTTAGATTGATTGTTATCATTAATTAGGGGGTAATTAAAGCGATTGTCAAGTCATGTTTGTGTAATTTACAAGCACAACAATAAGACCCCACCTATTGATTGATTAATATTCAATAACTCCATAGCCTTGCATTAACCGTCTAATTTAAGTCACGAATTAATTAATCGGTTTTCCATATTGACCCATTTTCTATAAGTTACGTTTGATTCCTCGCGGATAATTCATTAACTTAATAGAATTTTTGTTCCTATTGGATTGATACCGTTGAACAAAATGATGGTTAAAACTTAAATATCATATTGGAGGAGGAACTAGTAACTAAGCAAATTTAAGTAGTCAAATTATGGTTCCAAATTTGTGATAATTGCTTCTTTGCATGCAACCTCGCACTCCCATCTCATGCAATGTCAAGCAATTACTAAGACTATTTATTTATGATTATAACTTCCAATTCAAGCAAGCATATATTTGTTTATTGATGCTAGATTGGGTCTTGATATACGATTAATGTGTTGTCAAAAGTGATGGGTTTTATTTTAATTTACGTGCAATCCAACTAGTTAATGTACCCATAATATATAGATTTTCATTTGGGAAAATCCCTCGTTCACATGGGTTAAAATCTCTTTTGTCAATCAAGCCCTAGATTCTTGTGTTACTCGTACATCTTTGGCCTTTCGGCTCCACCAACCAAAAGGGCAACAACAACATACAAGGGAAGAGAGGGAAGTGGGCAGCTAATTTCTTGGAGAAGTTGAGCAAAATCAGCCGTTGATTATTACCCTAAACGCGTTTTCAATTTGACATATGTTTGTAATCATTGCATTGCCCAGCAGCCATAATTCCTAATATCAACATTACTCATTACGCCTTTTTCACATTGATTTACCTTTCAATTTACTCCCAATTGTCGACCCAAAAACTAAGAGAAATGACTAGATCTAGAGGCAAATAAATATGCTTTTTTACTGTTAATTCAGGATTATTATCTTTTCAACTGTCAACCTAAATATAAATTAAACAAATAATTAGTGTCACAAAGAACAACAAAACTTTGTACATGTATATATAAAATTTAAAACAAGATTTAATATCAAACATTGTTACCAAACTTTGGTTTCAAATTCATTGGTATCTTTCACCACATGACTCACGTCACAATTCACATGTAATGTACAATAATTCTATCGAAGAACATGTGAAGGAGTATATAACTAATATTGTGACTTTCCTTTACCTAAAAAATTATCTAATCTTTTCCGATAAAAGTTTTTTAAAAAAAAGATGAAACCCATTTTAGTTTTGTCTTGATTCATTGCATAATTTGCATATGCAACACCAACATAAAATGTATTACATATATATATTGTCATTCTTTTTTTTTTTTTAATGTAGATTAATTATTTTATTTTGAACAAATATTTAAAAGGAGAAAGCAAATAAACAAATACAATGGTGCCAAAAAGAGGAACTAATGATAATAATCATTGACACAATCATATGATATGATATGATCATGCATGAGTTCATGCTCAAAATTTGGAATGTTGTTTTGTTTTCAAGAAAGTTAAAATATTAATTTATCAAAAAATGTCAAATTCCAAAAAATTTTATAATTCATGGTTTTGCTTGAAATTGCAACCAAGTCCTTGCAAATGTTAATTTGGAAAAAAAAAATAAATTATCTTACAACAATGTTATATCGTTACAAGTTATTAGTATTACAATAATTAAGCGTGTCGTATCGGTCAATGCAATTATTATTTTTAAAAAAATAAATTTTTATAATTAAAGAAAAAATTATTTAAATCTTCTCTTTAACCAATATAAATTTGTGAAATAATGATGATGTAATGCTAATTGAGTCTTAATACTACTCTACATTGTTAATGAACTTTAATAAATAGTAACGTAAAAGGATATAAATGAAATTACCAAAGTCTCCTCCTGAGATTTGTACACTTACGCCCGAAATGTACGGAATATGCATATTTATGCACGCGAGAAGGAATGTGTGTGTACACAAATGCAATTAATGATACGATATTATTTCATTTTCTCTCCTCATTCCCCCTTGCCCCACAAAAAAATGAGTGGTACCCAAGGACAATAACATTCAATGGCTAGATTATTATATTTAAGTATAAAACTATAAGACCTTGAAGGCCCTCAATGTTATTGTCCTTGGGTGCCATTTATTTTTTTATTAAAATAATCAATATTAATTTTACAATATTGAATTAAAAATCTAACTCGACAATTGAAAGTATTTTAATCATTTCATTAATATCATATCTTTATTTTAATATACAAGAGTAACCGTGTCTTTACTTAAAAAAATTATCCAAATTCAATGATTCAAATGTTATTATTATTTTTAAAAAATGTGATATTAATATTAATATATATTTAAATACAAAGAAATAATACGAATACAAAATGAATAGCATACATGAGATATTGATGAAATATTGGTGCATGAATGATTATAAATTGTAAAATATTTTAGAAGAAAGAAGAATCAAAACGTTAGATTATATTGTTAGAATTATTTTGCATAAAATAATAAATTAAATAAAAAAATAAATAGGCTTAGTGAGGTCTATGTATGCACATGGATGCATGTGCAATTAATGTATGAAAAAAAATGAAGGCGAATTTGCAAAATCCAGTTGCCTAACCTACCATAACATGCATTTGATTGACCCTACATGACTTTTTATTTCTCTCTACCCACTCATTTGATGCCACGTACAACTTTACTGTCCACAAAATGTATTATTATAATAATAATAATGCCAATGAATGCATTTGCCTCGTTTTACATGCAGATGGCAGTTTTTGAATTGCCAGACGCCACCAAAATCCGTTTGCCAACGACTTCAATTCTTTCAATTTAGATATTGCTTACTTGCCCTCTTTTTTTTTTTGGGATTTAATGATGCTGAGATGAGATTTTCATCGTTAAATTTTAGATAAAATATAATGGGGTGTGTTCAATTTCTGTGTTGCTAGACAACAAGATGAGCTCTACAATTTTCCAATAATTATTAGAAAATTAAAGGCGTAAATGTCACTCAAACAGTAAAACTTTTTGTTACCTTAAATATATGCACACACTCTAAAGAAATCTAAGGCAAAAAATATAAAATATAAGAAATGGGCCAATTATGTGTGACTTTGGCAGCCAGGGGAGCCCACCAGCTTCTACCTAGCTAGGCCCACGGTGGGGCGGTCGACTGACTTTGTCGAACCACACCCATTTTTCCTAGGAAATTGTCTCTGACCGTGTGGTAAGATTAAGAACGTCGGAAGTACTCTTGAATGGACTTGTTGAAGTTGGATTCATTATTACTAAATGTCCCCACTATCTTTGGTCACATCAGCTTAGAAGCCTGAATTCGATTGGGCTACAAAGATTATGGGCCGGATAATCTAACACCTCTCCCAAATTAAAAAAAAATTATACAGACAGCTAAACGAAGGGGAGGAGGGGACTACTGAGACAGTCATCACAACTGTCTAAAGCCTGTTCAAATGGTGGCTACTTGAGGGATTGTTAGGAAGATAGATTAGTGTAGACAGCTATGGAGAGTATATTCTGGTTGAAGTTTGGAAGCAATAGCTTGGAAAGAAAAATCTTTAATTGCTAGTTTAGAAATGCACAACATGGTGATGCCAATGTCTCCATGATTTGGCAATTGCAGTGTGTTTTGGTGTTGTTCAGCTGTTTACAATGTAATTACTATAAATCTCTTCTCTTTCTTTACCAATGCGTGCTTGCTTTTTCTGACTGGCAAAGTGTGGGAAATATTTCACCAATTAAAAGGCCTGGTAAAAGTTTGTTTGAGAACTGATATATGATCAATCAACATCGAAAACCAGTCAGGTTCTTCTTAGGGTGAGCGACGAGCATCAGTGAAGGTGGTTCAGTAATGATTCAAGCCTTCAGTTCAGTGCTTCTCTTGGCGCTGAATCATCAGATTATAGCTACGTCTTATATTTAATAATCTTAGCCGTTGGAATTCCTCCTTCCCGCAAAACTCATGACTGAAATACTCATAAACAATTAAATATAAGTTAGAACACATACAAAACTGAACAAAAAAAACCACTGAACATACGTAAGTGAATAAAGAAGTGGTATCACATACGCAAGTGAATGAAGAAATCATGCATATAATAACTTCACAAAAAGAACCCGTACGTAACTGAAGGACTCATAAACATACAGAAGTGATGATGAACAACTTATATGTCGCGAAGATAACTTGTATATATATGTAACTGAATAAAGAACTCGTATGTTAATTTATTATGTGAATAATTTTTTAGGTTAATTTATCAACCATTAAATTATGTAAAGTTGAGAAATGATGTAAGAAAGGATTGGGATACGAGTTAAATTAAAATACTAAAAAAGGATTAAGAAAATTTAATTGGGTAATTGTTATCAAAAGTGTGAAACAACTGGGTCAATAATATTAATCAGATGCTAAGATAGTTTCCTTCTAAAATTGGTCATTCACGATTAAACACTTGCAAATTGAATAAGCAAGATGGTCGGAAACTACAGTATAAATGTGTCTAAAGTTCTTGGAATTCAAACCAAAACCTACAAACTCTCCCCTTCAACGGTTCATAATTTGGTGTTCTTCTGTGTTCTAAGATTTCATCGAAAATGGTCAGCACCAAAACAACTCTTGTTTTGGCAATCATTTGCTTTGTCCTACTACACGAGGTATGTGTTCTCAGAGTTTCTGTCATGTCATATTCATAGAGCCATGAAACTTTTTTGGAAATTATTTTATTGCTTTATTTGGATTTGCAATTTGCAGTTGGATCAGAATATGGTCGAAGCTAATAAAAAAATAGGTACGGATATTATCAGAGAGTTGAACGTAAAGCAATATAAAGTACACCAAATTTTGATGTAGATTATTGTTTAGATATATAAATATTCATGATATGACATGGGTATGGAATTGCATTACAGATTGCAAGTCGAAGTGCAATTGCAGGTGCAGCAAAGCTTCGAGGCATAAAATGTGCATTAGGGCATGCAATACCTGCTGCGAAAGATGCAACTGCGTGCCGCCTGGAACTTATGGCAACAAAGATCAATGCCCTTGTTATGCCAATATGACCACACATGGTGGCAGACACAAGTGCCCTTAGTCGATGAACATGGGCTTTGCTTTCTTCGCTTTGTTGGTTTAACTGTTTTCTTAATAATAAATGGCTTGGCCTGGATTATCCACTGCATCAAAGAATTTCTTCTTCTTGTACTTGTTTTTATCTATGCATGTTCAGAGTATGAGTCATTGTTAGTACTTTTCAAAAAAGAAAGAAATATAATTGAATAAGTTTTGATTACTCGGAAGTTTATTATATTATCTTCATGCAAAAAAAAAAAAAAAAATTTTGTATCGTCTAAAGCCCGCACAATTTATTAATATATATATATATATATATATATATATATATATATATATATAACAATAGTAATAACAACAAGAAATTACACCTTGGAAAATTACTTACATTGATATGATCTAGCTATTAGGCTCACTCACTCAAAAATTTAAACTCAAAATTTAAATTATTAGGATCACTCACTATCGAAGCATACTTACGGAAAAAAAAAAAAGGATCATTAATGTTTTTTATTTGATGAGGTTAATTAAATTAATTAATTACATATTTTTTAATTACGATTATTAATGCTTGTTATTTTTAAATCTCTTCTTTCTCTCTCTTTTATAATATTAAATTGTGCTATCTTCTAATAGAATTAAATAATGTGTTTGATGTCATATTGAAGAATGCCAAAATATATTTTTATAGAATTTTTTATTTAATATCAAATTGTCCAAATCTTTTATTTTTAAAGATTTTTTTTTTAAAAAATTTGATTACACCAATAATGATATTAATTTAAAATTTGATATTAAAATAATATCTTCTAACGAAATTAAATAATATGCATAATATCGTATTAAAGAATGTCAAAATATATTTATTTTTTTAAAAATATCAAGTACATATGTGCTAAGGTATTATAATTTATGTAAATATCTTGTAGCGTTATAAGAACTAAATGAATTAAATAATTGAAAGATTAAAAAGAAAAATACCTTGATTAAGTGTTAAGAAAGAGAGGGAGAGAGAAAAAAAAAAATAAGGAGAAAGGAGATTTAAAAATAGGAGACATTAATGAAATTAATTAATATAACATTTATTTAATTTAATCTCGACTTTCAGTAGATTATTAATATAAAGCTAAAATTAGTGTAAAAATTTGTGCAAGGTTAAAAGATTGCTTAGCCTACTCTCACACACACATTCATGCGCACACATATAAAATTTGATATCTATCTACTAAAGTTTTGATTAACCTTTTATAAAACATCTTATATATCTATGCCAATATTTGACAAAGTCTAATCTTATTAAAGGTAATATCAATCTTCTGTGCATATATTTTAGTGATGTCCACTCGAATTAAAGGAGTTATCTACCCTCCAAAAATATTTAGAGTGAGTGGTGTCATTGACTCTTATTGAAGGAGATACATACCCTCTCCATATATTTAGAAGTGTGCCCCTATAGAACTTGTTTAACTCTACACGTATTAGACTGTATTATTTCGAATATAATAGATTAGATTATAATAAATTAAATAAAAATATGTAAAATATTTAATATAATAATATTGTACTGTATTATAAGTTAACACATATTTGATACAGTATTAATATTTATTTTTTAAAAATTATAATATTTTTATTTTATTATTATATTACTGTTCTAATATGGAAATGATCATAGATAGAATATGATATTTACTGGCTAATATAAATTACTAGGCAGTTCAATGCTGGTTTGCTCTGCTTTGCTCTTCTGCTTGCAACTAAATTTGAAATTTCAGTAGTTTACGCCAGGCTAATCATACCATGAGTGTAGCCCAAGCTATTGTTTACATGAATCATAAACGGGCATGTAGCATCATATCATATTAGTTTAATCCCGATCCAACCCCACTTAAAAATGAAGCTAAATTTTAATATGCTAGAATTAGATTATATCACATTCGTCTTATATAACATTAGCTCCGCAGCCAAAAGCAAATCGTGATTAAATCTGACTAATTTTGACAAATTTATTGATTTCAGAACAAACGACTGTTTTCATATAAAGTTAAATTGGCCGTGCCTTGAATGTGTAGACTCCAATAACATTCAAATCAATGGATAACCAAAATAAAACTAAAATTACAGACCAAACTTCAAAAGAGATGATAAGTCCGTCTACATCCTAAACTACTTGATTGAAAGGCCCTGTAAGTACACGTGTTTCCCATATAAATACAAGTAGCAAATCTGACAAGTAGCCTGCTGTGCTGTAAACATCCACAAATGGATCGTCTGAACTACTCATCAGTTACACATCCATTTGAAGCCGATTGCACATTTTTGATATACTGAAAATTAATAAGAGATTGATACTTAAGTAAAGACATTGAGTAATACAGGCAAAAACATGGTTGTTAAGGTGAATTCTTGCATACCTTGTACAGAACTCCACGAGTAACCTTGTATGGAGGTGGAGTCCATTTTCGTCTTCGCTCTTCCATTTCCTCATCTGTTAACTGGACATCTATTCTTCTGTTCTGCACATCAATGGTGATCATATCTCCATTTTGGATCAGACCAATTGGACCACCCTCCTAGAAATAATTTGGCATGCAGTTGAAATATATTAGCAGAGGATGACACCTGACTTTCATTTTTGCCATTGAAGAAAAATTTTCAATAGAAAACTGCCCTAAAGAATGTAAGGCTTATTTATTCTCTTTAACACTTGGTTTGATGATGAGCAAGGATAGAATAGAGAACATTTGACTGTTGGGTTGGAAAGATATGATTAAGGGAAAGGAAAAATGATAACTGTTCCTTCAAACTCACAAAATCAAATGCTTCAAAAATGGGTTAAGAGGGATGGAAATATTAATGCATACATTGAAGGAAAGAGAATTACATTATTTTATCAATTACCTTTATATAGTTATAAATATAGACAAATATAACCTAAACATGTAAGTATACAATGGTTAAGTTAACATTCAACGGCTTCTTTTCCCTTTCCTCAAACTATAAAATAGTAAAAGTGACAACCAGCCTCCATTTCCCTAGCAACCATATGGACAAAAAGTATGAAATTCCTTCCATTTTCTTTTTCCTTACCTCCTATCAAAAATTGTGTAATAATCCTACAAACAAAGCAAGAATTGGATGCCAGAGGCAATAGAAGTTTTAAATGTTCATGTCAGTAAACTGAATAATCATACCATCACTGTTAAGAACACTTATGAAAGGGATATGACATACTTGATGGACAATTTCACGTGCGATAATGCACCAGCACACATGCTATCCATGTATAAAATGATTTAAGTTTTAAACAGAAAAAAGCCTAACAAACAATTCCCACATTGGCATCCACATTTCTTTCCCTAAGTATACTTAAAATGATCCAAGGTTTTTAAACATTAGGAAAAAGCTGACAAACAATTCTCACATTGGCATCCACATTTCTTTCACCCCTGAAAAATTATTTAAGCGAAGTTCAATGGCTTCACACTTCTTTCTTCCCTCCAGGCAGTTCCTTCTCGGATGTAAATTATTGGGTCTGTCTATATTCTAAAATTACTGCTCATAACCCTGATCAGATTTCCAACAATTACACGAGGTCTTTATGATTGAAGTCTAAAAGAAAAGTGAACTGCATGGAATATCTTGTTTTTGCCCAAATATTTTAAGAAAGCAAATTCTGATTTTATTCGAGATTCATGGAAAAGCAAGGAGGGCCAGAAAGAACAATATAAACAGTAAAGTACACATTTCTGTCAATTAGAGTGTTGAGTATAGCAACTCCATGAATGAAAAGTTAAGGCACCTGTGCTTCAGGACAAATGTGTCCAACAACAAATCCATGTGAACCACCTGAAAACCTACCATCGGTCAACAATGCAACTTCCTGCAACATTCAGTAAAAATAATGAAACACAACTTCATATGTAACAATATTCACTTCATAATTGGGTGAAAACAATTTAATTTCAAAAGAAAATATTGATGGTCAAAGAATTAACTGATTTATCTTGAAAAGTAAGGCATACAAAGCATAAGTAACCAAAGCCAGCAAGCTCTCTTACAATATGGAAAAACAAAGTTAAGGTTGTTTGAGTCAATTATGAATAAAACAACCTACTAAATAATACTGAAGTCCTAGATTGATACAAAGATTACCTTTCCAAGGCCCGCACCCATTATGACACTTGTTGGTGTCAACA
This sequence comes from Swietenia macrophylla, assembly GCA_032401905.1. NCBI lineage: Eukaryota > Viridiplantae > Streptophyta > Magnoliopsida > Sapindales > Meliaceae > Swietenia > Swietenia macrophylla. The sequence continues at coordinate 3,811,850 of CP135582.1, forward strand.
TCTCAGGCATGCCTGGCCCTCCCTTAGGCCCTTCTTGTCTTATGACTACTACTTTTCCCTGGAATGAGAAAAATGTAAGAAAAATATATTTTCCAGTTTCACATACGAGTTCCACATAAGTCTCTGCATTACAAGCCCATGGACCATACCACTGGCTTACATTTAAATGTATCAAACAACCATATCAGAATAGGTAATTTAGATAAGGCCAATAATAGGGACACCATCACAAGTGCACACTCAACTCTTTGTTAACACCAGCAAGGCTAAGCAAAGAATTGGACAAATTATAAAGATAATATGCATTGTATATTTCATCGCAAAATACATTGCCAAAAGAACAAACTCCATGAGTATTTGTAGAAAAATTGAAGCCCTGCAGGCTTGCAGGTAATGAATGAGCGACAATAGAGTAAAGATAGAATAACAAATATCTACAAACCAAAAGTGGGTGTCTACCTGGAAATTATTGTAAGTGAATTCCAATAGCCCACTCAGAAACTTTAGTTGATGTGATTTGCAATTATATGATTATGCAACTTAAAATAGCAGAGATATTACACAGCATATAAAACTTGAGCATACCTTAAAACTCATAGGATCCTCAGAGATAGCTGCAATCATCGATTCCTCTCCTTCAAAGACAAGTGCAGGACCTGGAAAACAGTTTCACTAACCATTAATTCTGCAGGTGATGGACTAACTTTTACTAAAGTTCTAGCTGGAAATAAAAAATAGCACCAGAGAAGTATAGCCCTTCTTTTCCAGTAATTTTTGCTACAGAACCCTGAGGTGCTACATTTCCACGCAATATTTGGATATGTCCTGTTTTCTTGATGGGGTTTGACAATGGTCTTATTATGTCCTGGAAAATAAGATAGGAGAATCATTTGACAAGCTGTTTCCGTGTGCAAAAATAACAACCAAAAAGGATAGTAATAACAGATAAATGTGCTTATAAACAAAATTTGAAAATTCTTCCAACCTGCCCCTCAGATAGACGGGGGAAATTTTGTGCATTTTCAGCCAGTGTTTTCCCAGTGACTGGAGAGGAAACAGCATTTTGTTAACCAACTTACAATAAGAAATTCACCAGTTGCTAATTAGCACCTCATGCAAATACCCCGCCCATAAAGTCCATTGCTCATACCAGTCATACAATCTCCATCTAAAAACCCATGCTCCAAAAGATAGCGAATGACTGCTGGCGTTCCTCCAATCTAAAAAATCAATCATTAACAGCCTCATCAAATGAAAAGGACAATAAACATATCAACTGACCAGACAATAGTAATGACTGGGCAGAATAAAGGAAAAGAATTCATGTAATCAAATTAATCTCAGATTGAGGCTTAGTTGAGTTTAGTTGTTGAGGCATATGGAATGATTAAAAACACCATGCACCATAACCAATGCAAGGCTCAGTGTTGCATAAACAAAAATGATACTACTAATATATTTAATTAAAATGCACACCTTATGCACATCCTCCATTACAAATTTGCCACTGGGCTTAAGATCTGCAAGAAACGGAACCTCATCGCTAACCTTCTGGAAATCATCAAGAGTTAACTCCAGACCAACAGATCTGCCATGAATCTTGACTTCAACCATCTTTATATGAAGAAACTGTTGGTATCCAGAGAGAATCTAGTACGGAACCCCTTACCTTGCAATAGCAATTAAATGTAGCACAGCATTGGTAGATCCACCTAGTGCCATGACAATAACCATTGCATTATGAAGTGATTTTCGAGTGATAATGTCTCGTGGTTTCAAGTCCATTTTCAATAGTTCCAGAAGATATTTCCCGGCCAGGCGGCATTCATCTAACTTCAACGGGTCTTCAGCAGGAATTGAAGAGCTTTACAAAATAAACAAAAAATTGAAGAAAAAAGTAAGAATAAATTGCCAGACAAACTAATCAAAGTGACCCTCTAAAGTCGTTGCTCCACCTGTAAGGAAGAGACATGCCCATAGCTTCAATAGCAGAAGCCATAGTATTAGCTGTATACATTCCCCCGCAAGCCCCTGCCCCAGGGCAAGAGTTAAGAACCACATTCTTTCTCTGCTCATCGCTAATGGATCCACTAACATACTCTCCATAAACCTGCAACACCAATTCCATCATGACCACGGAAACAAATTCAAAAAATCATCATAAAAAGCATTCCATACTGTTTAAAGTCAAAATTCTACTACAGTTTTTTTTTTGTCTTCAATATCAATAACTGTGATTATCTATACAGGTTGAATTGCCGATAAAGAAAACACTCAAAAAAGCCAATCATGCAGCAATAAAACAATGGATAGCAGTTGGGTAAACCATCCCGTGGAGCAAGGCTACCATCTCATCAAGTACATACATCCAATCAGTGCCAACCACAAAAAGGCAATGGCCCCAACCTAAATGCCCCTACATAGTGCAAGTTCCTTGAAAAGTAGGTCATGCAGAAGTCATCATCAATAGGATATTAATATTCTATATGATTTGCATAAAATGGGCATCCTAGTGTACTGCACCAAAGCTGTCCGAGGACATTACCAATCAGTGAGATTTTTTCCATCAAAATCTGAAATCCAGAATATTTATATATCCATGTTTGTTTGTTTGCAGTAAAGGCTAACAAAAGATAAAAGAACATCATGATATTGTGCACGGTTGAGAGAAGAATATAAACAAGTTTTTTGAGGTTTAACCAAATTGGTCAAAGTCGCCAGAAGTTTCAGGAGAATTCAACGAGTCAGTTCTGAGATAAATAACAAAGGACTTCAGCAAGAGATGAAATTGATAATTGTGTTCACTTTTTTATTTCTTTTTTCAATTCCGTTATTTATGAAGTTCGTTGGTTTTTTAGTTCAGAAAGAAAAAATAATGGAGTTCTCCAAGTCACAAAAAAAGTAAATACCTCGAAGACTGATATCATAATCATTGAAACTCCAAGAAAGGATGCTCGACACAATTGCATTTCAGAATATTAAAACACAAACATATGAAGCATTCTAACATTTAAAGAGTTTCCCACATTCAATTCGTTTTCAAAATTGCTATGAAAATAACACAATGTAGAATGAAAAGCAAGAAGAATCAATATAAACTGAAAACCTGTAAATAATGTAAACAAGTTAGATGTTTCCCAAATGCATTCAAGTCGCCAAATGATACTGCAACAGTTAATTCTGGCATACCTGGAAGGCTGATATTATATCATATGTATGATCTTGAAAATGGCCAGGCTGCAAAGAATTAAGATAAGAAAAAAAAATTATATGCAGATTTAAATATTTAAATTTTAAGATAATAAAATCTGTAATAGTAAAAATATATCACATGTAACTAAAACAACTATGACACAAGGTGTTGGATGCAGAACTCTCAAAAATCTACATACAAGAATACGACTGTACATGTGTATATTAGTACATACATATGAGATTAAATGTACACATATATGATATTCTCATATATTTGTTTTTAGCACAGATCTCAACCAGACTCAAATCAACATGATAGCAAAATATCAGATGTCAGAGCTCATAATTGTCATTCAGCCAAAAAAGAAGAAAACGAAAATAAAAAGTTGTGCTTGGTACGAATGTCAACTTGCAAGTCATCAGACCATAAATTCATTTCGCCAATCATGGACTTGCAGGGGTATTAACTGTGGCTGCAATTAGATTGCTTTCCTTTGGACCTCCACAATCCATTTGGCTCCAAACAAATGCATGGTGAAGCAAATAGATATACTTTTCCATATGCCAATATCTGATATATTGTTTTCTCTACCCATTAACAGCCAATATGCCTCAGTACTAACAAAAGATGATATGGTTTCTTATCAACTGTGCAATAAGCCGCCAAAAAACACATCTAGATTATGAGTTTAAAAACTCAATTCACAGCAATACAAATTCATTCGTTAAGCTAACATAAATTTCTAGATATTGACAAGCATCAAGTTATATGCATAACCTTAGATAATGATTTAGTAATCAAAACCAAACTTTACCACTTCCCAACCGTTGGAACAATTTGATAATCCTAGTAAAAATTTTCCACCACAGAGAAAAAAGACTAAGGTTTTACTGTTTAAAAAAATTCAAATTGTCAGTATACATAAGCCAATAGTAAATAGCTAATTGAATAATTGAGTTCACTCCATACAGTATATCGTAAGTACAAAAGACAGGTTACAAACCTTGATTGTTCCTCCATAAACCATAATACCAGGTCGGTTGAGCCGCCCCATCGCCATAATTGTACCTGGCATCTAAAAAGTCAACAGGCATTAAATTCAAATTAATTGTGTAAATTATGAGAATACACAACCAATTTGTTCTATTTGAAGCCTATAGCACAGATATTCAGTTCAATCAAAGAGTAAAAAAGGAAAAGCAATTGAAGACATAGAAGCAGAGATAATGTAGCAGCTAAAGGATTATAGTTCTTAAGTTGAAATGGCATTCAAAGTAGAAAGTAATTTAACCAAGATTTTATAAAGAATTCCAACTTCTGAGGATATAACCCTCAAAAAAGCAACCAATTGCTTAGGAGAATGCTTTAGTTTTAGTCAAATAATGCATATATTAATTTTAAATTCAGAAACTCCAATGTTCAAGAGGTTCTTGGAATTATAGGCAAAACAAAAGAAGCAAGCTCTTCTTTTTTCAAGAGATAAAATGCAAATACCTTTTATATCATATAACCCTTTTAAAGAAACCTTCAAAGACAGAAAACAAACAGAGAACGAGCTTCTGCAAACTAACTACAAAATAAACTCTAACTCGTCAAGCTACCACCATTTTCACCTTCTCCCCGCACCCAAGAGAAAACACATACACACATAAATAAGTCGTTCCACACATAAAACCCGACATTTTATCCAAATCCTCTACTTAGCACTAAAACAGCGCAAAAATCGCAAATACAAGAAATGCAGATAAATCTTCACAAACTTACCAACAACATAATTACCAGAAAAAAAGAAAATAAGGTTTGAACCACACATTTCAGCTGAAAGTAACAGAGAGAGAATTACTGAGACTATAACTAAACAAAATGCTTACATTTTTGTCACAACCAGGTATTGATATATTCCCATCATACCACTGAGCACTAATGACAGTCTCGATACTATCAGCAATCAAGTCCCTACTTTGCAAGCTAAAACTCATCCCTCTAGTCCCCATCGATATAGCATCGCTAACACCAATAGTATTAAACCTGAACCCAACCATTCCAGCATCTTCAACGCCGCGTTTCACTGCCTCTGAGAGTTTCAACAGGTGCATATTACAGGTGTTGCCCTCGTACCAGACGGAAGATATTCCTATCTGGGGCTTAGACATATCCGACTCCGATAGGCCCACGCCATGCAGAATGGCCTGCGAGCCACCCTGTGACTTTGGCTCAGTGATACGCGAGCTGTACTTGTTGAGTTTTGTCGGGTTTGCGGTCTGTGGCGGAGAAGGGTCAGCTGTGACAGTAACCTTCGACTGGGGAGCGGCGGCGGCGGCGACGACACGGAATGAAGTGAAGCGGTTGTTTGTGAAGTGGGCGTGGGTCCCGTTGAAAGAGAGTGAAGGAGTGAAAGTGGCGACGCGTGCGTTTAAGACGGTGGACTGCATGGTTGCGCGTGGGGGGATTTTAAGACGGTGGAAACTGAAATTGAAGGAAAGTGGGGAGAAGTTTACAGTGAGAAATGAAATGAAGGGGCTTCGCCTTGTCACCAATGCCTTTGAAATTTGCACCGACACGGCGTTGTTTTGTGTATTTGTCACTTTACTCGTGTACTCAACTGTTGAATATTTAAATATTTTATTAAAATACTACCTAATGTTATCTATAATACCTATATTATAAATAATATTTTTATTTATATATAAATATTAATGATAAAAAATTATTTTTTATATTAATTAAATTTAATAAATACTAAAAATTAAATTACAGAATATTTTAATAAAATTAGAGATTAATTTGTTTTAAATAAAGAAATAGAGTTCTTATCCTCCGGGACCTGTACGCATAGTTTCCTACGTGTCTCACGCTTAATAATTTGGTCCGTGGTGGCGCGTGAACGTGACGGCGGCGGAGTTTGAGCGGGAGTTGAAAGCAATTAAAAAGAATAAATTAGCTTTTGATTATAAAATAAAGCGTGCGCACATTTAAAGGAGAAGGAAGCGGACAAGACGGGGTTCGGTGTGGATGTTGTTGTTTTTGAAAAAAAATAATACAAAACAATATTTGAATCAATTTTTCTCTCTCTAAATATAACTAAGTTTGTCGTCGAGGACCGACGAGGGTGTAATTAGAAATACCCAAGAAAATATTCTTTTAGACCCCTATGATTCGGCTGTTCGTCTTAAGCGGAGCCCATAATTTTCAATTGCCGCAATTATCTGGGGGAGCGCAGACGACGAATTGGCAAACTCTATCCACTGACTAGACCCAACCCGACCCGACCCGCTCGGCCCTCAGAGGTGAAGATTGGAAACGCGTTAACCTGGAAAGCTTGGTTTTGTTTGTTTGGAATTCAATTTTCTCGACTTTCTGCGGTCTTAGATTTCAATCTACACCAACAATATTCGGTAATTTGTTTCTTCTCCTCAATTTTATTTTATTTTCTTTTCCTAATTCATTGACTATTTAGTTTGTTAATTAATTTTTTTCAGCTTTCAATTTTCGAAAGTCATGAATCGGGTTTCTTTGTTTATTTGATTATTATTATTATTATTTTTTCTTCTATGTTTCGTATATAATTATCGTCTCCGATAGCCCTTTATTTCCCAGGAATAAATCAAAATAATTTTTCTTTTATCTTTATTATTTTCATTTTTTTAGCTCATTATTTCCTTAAAAATTATTATCTTTTTGGTATGTTATGCGTTATATATCTGTTTAATTTATTTTTCCATTCAGTTTTTTGTCAGTCAAAATCTCCTAAGATTGTAGTTAAGATTTCAATCACTTTTTTTCCTGGTGTTATTTTTGTTATCATTACAATTTAATTCCGTTTTATAGTGTATTTGTTATCTGGGTATAGTTATTACACTCTATTGCTTATCAGAGAACAACAAGTTATTATACTCTATTGCTTATAAGAGAACAACCTTTATCGGTATATGTTTAACCTTAAAGTGGTTTGGGCATTTTGAGCTTCTTTAATTTATGCTAGGGAGTTTATCAATATTCTTGACTATGTTTTTTGTGAATATTATCATTTATTCAGTTTCAGTGGAGAAATTGTGTGGGTGTCTTTCATTGTTGATCTATTTTTGAGATCCTTTGGCTCTTCACATTTTCATTTATTTATTTTTATCTTGAGTTCCCATCCTTTCTCTAATCATTTTTCCCCTTAATTGTTTATATTTGTTGCAGTCATAGTTGTGTTGGTGTAATTCTATTATGGTTTCAATCAGTGTGGGTTTGTTGTGATCATTTGGTGCAAATTTTGCACACAATTCTTTGATTAAGCCTCTGGTTCTTCTAGTTCTTCTAGTTCTTTCCATGATATGGCCACAATTTTTTCATACTTTCAACACTTTGATTATTCAATGCACTCCATGTGCATCCAGCTACTTACATTTAGAAAATGAGCATAAAGATTTTGTTTGTTTGGCTTATGTTAATGTAGATTGAGATTTTTTTTTTTATGTTGAAATGCAAAATGTATATGTTGATTTCTTATGTTAATATGTTAGATTATTAGCAGTTGTTACGAATTTGTTCCTTTCTAGGTGATGCTGTGGCTGAATTTTTATTTTTTATCCAACAGTTGATGGAGGACATGGACATTGACCGGATAGTGGATATACCTGACACTCCTGATAGATCAGCTGCACGACATATCAATTCTGGGGTTTTTGTAGGGAAAGAAAGCAAGTTATCGGTGGGTGAACACTTGAGAAATCCTGATTTTGTGGATGAAGGATGCTTGAATCAGCCTAGGGTCAATGGCCATCTGGTAAATGAGAACGGGCACAATAGAAGACGTCATAAACATGCTTTGAAAAATTCCGGCAACACTGATAAAGTTGAGCAATGCAGTAGCTCCATTGCTTTTTCTCCCATAGAGAAGCGGCATGCATCCCACAATACATCTTTATTTAGGAGAACTGCAATAGACAAGAACTCCAAGCATGATACCAGGAATTCTTTGGGATCACAACACATGGACAAAGGGAAACTAATGTATAAATTTCCTTCAAATTCGTTTGATTTTCGAGAAGGTCATGCTAATTTAGATTTATCTATACAGAATGGACGTGCGCAAAAACTTGAAATGGCTTGTCCACGTGGTAAAATGAAAGATCTTCTGAAAAAAGAGGTGAGGGAAGGTCCACTAGCAGCCAACAGTAATTCTTCACATTGGCCCCCAAATTTTCCAAAGACATCTGTTAATTCCAATAAGGGGAAGGAAAAAATAGTCAATGATCTGGATAAAGTAGCTGATTTATCCACGTGTCATGGAAAAGGGATTGTTCTTTCCGGTGGTTCTCATCATAACAATGAAAGACAGGTGTCTGCATCTCATCATTCTGTTGTATCACCAATAATAAATCGGCAAAAACGATTGGTCCGAAATGGGTGTATATCTCCCCGTAATATAGAAATTAGGGCAAAACAATTATCTGAACCTTACCAAAACTGCTCCAAAGATGTTGAACAGGATCATAAGGTTGTTGTGGTTCCCAGTGCTCCATGTACAACAGACATTAAGGATATAGTTTCTGAAGATAATGATCGTTGTAGATCAAAAGGGATAATGATCCGTCCTTGGACACAGAGTGATCATGATCCAAATATGATTCATTTATCTAGCAGGTTACTTTTGTACATTTCCTCTTTCCACTATTCTGCTAAGGTGCATTTCTTTTTGGTCAAATGCTTGCTATATTTATGGGGTGTAAATAAAAGAAATGTTTTGGTGGGAAAGACTGCCAGTATATTGTCCTTTTGTTGTGTGTGCTTGGTGCATCCATGTAGACTCCATCTATTGTCATTTTATGGTTTGTTGTCACTTATTTTGTCTTATATTTTCCTGAAAGACTAGCTTTTCAGTTCAGTTTACCTTGGAAGGGTAAGATTTAGTCCTAATATTTGCAAGCAAATTATTAGGTTTTCTGGGGGTAGAGAATCCTGCTTCCTTTTCCTCACACTTTCGCTGCTAATTAGGCCCAAAAATCCTCATCATGTGCCTGCTAACCTGTCTGATGTATTCACGGTGTTGAAATTTATTAAATTGAAAAATAGTTTAATGAGTGTGTCTTCAGTATTGGTCATTGGGCTGTTTGGCTGATCATATATGCCTGGTCATGGTTTTTTTTTTTACCCAATTGGAACTTGACCTACGTCAAGAATGGTCATCTGGTTTCTGACAGCCTTTAGAAGTTATATTTACGTGATCTCCTGATCCAGGAGTACACTGAAAAATAACTCATTCGTAAAGTGCCAAAAACACCAGCAGTTACAGAGAAACTTTTAAATCTAACCTTTACCTTTATAATTTTTCTATATTATTGACAAGTATCTAGGTCTCACAAGAATTAAGGTGTTGTTCCTGGTGAAGACAACCCTTCGTCATCTTCAAAATGAAGCCCTGCTTAGAGAGACCACTTTCCAGCTTGTGCATGTGCTGGGAAGAACCTAGCCAAAGCCTAGATCAGACAATTATTGCAAGCAAGTGGGAGTTTGAAATTCCCTAACTTTGATTGATTCACAAAAGTATTAAATTAATTATTAGGAAAGAGCAGAACTGAGTCGAATTTAAACTTAAGTTTCTGAAGCATTAGTCGACCATGCGCAAAGTATCGACATTTAAAACTGCAGAAAAAATTAAACTTTCTGAAACATCATGAGACTATGATAGCATCAGGAATTTTTTTTCTTATTGATAACTTAAATTTATAGAAATAGTTCCCACTTTTGTTGGTCTAGAAGCCAAGTACTCCACCCAATGTGGCCTGGTGGATTATGATATCTTATCAAGACTTGACGTGTCATCTTCTTACTTGCCATGCTTATAGTGTTTATGGTGGTTGATTTCATTTAATTCAGAATTCCTGATCTTCAAGCTCTGATAGCCATGCAGCTCTTTTATTTTTATATGTTAATAACTAATTTTCATTGCTTTTAGTAATTGTCCTTTTGTTTATGATGTTGCTACCTTATTATTTATTCCCAGAGATGATGTCCTCTTCTCCATTACTAGTTTGCTTATCCTGTTCTGGTGTTATTCTCTTCATTAAACATTAAGTGTTGGAATCCATCTGGAATGATTCACTGCAGGAGAATTTATTCTGCTTGTGTAATGCTATGCATTGGTGTAGATCTCATGTGTGCACCTTAATTTCATTATTGCATATGATTGAGGTTGCTTGCTCTATGTACTGGAATTTATCTGGGTTGATGTGTAGTACCTTGTAGTGCAGTGATGACATACTAAATGACTTAGATGTTTACTGATAATTTATCCTAAAAATTCATTGGTCATTGATCCCTCTTGAATTTTTTGTGCTGTCTTGATGTTGACATTGGATTCTCATGCTCATCTTCTCTTTTTGTGGATATTTTTCTTAATTCATCTATCAGCATAGATTTTGACGGGGTTGAGTTGCCTTCGAAGGTTGTAAGTTGATGGATTGTTGACATGGGGTTATTAAGTGTACTTGTAGAGAGGATAGTTTTATGCATCTGCTGTTATGTATATCTGTCTTTTCTGTTGATTTACATTTTGCATATGGATTCTCTTCCCCGCATTTACCACATAAAGAAACTTGCTAAACTTAGGTAGAAGTTTTTGTGTAACACGTGATTAAACATTATGATACATGTTAAAGATTTAATCCAACTTTACTGATGCTGCCAACATACTTGGTGAATCAGCTTGTGTCTAACTAATGTCCCGAAACCCTAAAGCATTTTTCATTTCTGCTCCAGTTCTGCTGCTCATCATGGAGAAATTGGTCAAAATGGACTTCCCATTGGGGATGCTTTTGGATGGAGAAGTACCCGCAATCATTCAGAGAAAGTAGATCACTGGTTACCTAATTCCACTGGTCTGCATTCAAGGAGAAATGATGATATCAGATGTGTGGTAGAGCCGGACCAAACACATGAACCACGTCGTGTTGCCAACCTTTTTACTAAAAGGCAAAAGAAACATGAATCAACTTCAAAAAATCACAGAGAAAGCTCTGTAACAGTTTCTGATGAGCCAGAAATTGTGTTTCTTGGTTCATCTGGGGAATCATCTAGGTCAAGGTCATCCAGAATCCAGAGTCAGCAACATCTGCACATTTTGGATATTGACGATTTGTCACCTGAAATGAGATGCAGCAATTCCCAGGAAATGGACTGCTCTAATGATGATGACTCTGATGCCAGGGCTAGGCAATTAGAAGCAGATGAGATGTTGGCTCGTGAACTCCAAGAACAGTTGTACCATGAGTCGCCAGTATATGGCGGTCATGAGGTTGGATCTTTTGTTCTGTTATCTTTCTTAATATGATTTAATCATTTAGATGCATTAGATTTTAATGGCTCTTGATCTTTTAACAGATTGATGAAAACATAGCAAGATCGCTGCAGCAAGAGGAGGATTCACTCCGTCATATGTTTGATCCTGTAAGCAAGCCTCTTTATTTTTGTGATTGGCTGATAGTGTACAAATGGGCAATAATTGCACTTAATGACTGTGTAGTTGGTTATCTTGAAGTTGGGGTATTTTCATTCTATGCAAAAGTCAGAAGTGGATGTTACAGGCCCAGACCTCAGTGACTATGCTCAGATTGACTGTTCCTGCTTTTTGCCTATCTGGCAACTGCACCAGTAAAAGTTTGTTAGGTCATTATTTTTTTTTTCCATATGCAATGTTATCCCAGTTGGAAACTATTTTGTAAAGCCACTTTGCTGTGTAATCTCGGCATGGTACTATTGTGTAGCCACTATGTTTAGTCTTCAGCTCAGCAGATGATTTTATGAGGTGGAAAATGCATGGCCAACATACATTGTACATGATGGTTCTACGAATCAGAGATGACTTTTAGTGATGGAAGGCATTGTTCATTATGATCCTATGCATGGTTGAAATGCATTGTTCCGGCAATTTTTGTTAAAATATGGGATTACTTCTGAACCCAGAAATTATGAAAAAAAAGTATAATGAAAATAGATGAGTAGTTAAAACATCAAACCCTGATTCCCAAACTTAATTTTATCACTCGAGAACCTCCATTTATGGCCATATTAAAATTGAACAATAATTAACAATCCTTTCTGCAAACTTTCTCAGCTCTTTTTGGGTGCATCCTATGTGCTGATATTGAATTTTTCTTAAATAAATTTATCTACGACAAAGTTAATGTTTCTACATTTTTATATCTTTCATTTGCTTTTAGTTGTTTAGAAGAGCTATTATTTAGTTGTTCTATTATTTTGGTAAGTATGGTTTGGTAGTGTATATATTGCGCCCTTTAATGGTATGTGTTTTATGTAGAGATCCTCATCAAATTCACATAGACAGCCTCAGTCACGGCTCTTGCGGAATGCTTCAAATAGGAGAGGAGCTCGGACCCGAGTCCATAATTCTACTGGAGTTACACAGTTGAGGAGTCGGCTTCTCAACCGATCTCGTGCAGCACCAACCAGAGCAAGAAATTTTCAGTTTCCTTTGGGCATGGATTTGGACATGGTATAATTTATTTTCCCTACCTCATTCAGCCCTTATTTGTTTCTCATTTTCTGTTTACCACACCTCAATTGTATGTGAAGGCATAAAGCTGGTAGTACATTATTGTATTTGAATCCTCAATCTCCCACATGTAGTTGGAAAATATTGGGTTTGCAAGGTTGCTGATTTTTTTTAGTTTATTATAACAAGGTAATTGATATCAAGAAACTGTCAAGGAGTAGGTGAAAAGCTTGAAATTTGCATAGGGAGCCATGGTTTAAAGAAAATTAAGGGGCAAAGTATCATTGAAACAAGGTTTCTGTATAAGATTTTATGTCAATATGGTACTTCCTTCAGAACAGCATGGGGGGCTATGGTTCTGCTGCTGCTTGGAAGAGTATTCCACTTGCAATTACTTTGGTTGTGTGCAGTTGAAGTAAAATTCTAGGGAGGCCATTCCTCATGCAATCATTTTCCTTGTTAGAAGTTGAAGTGTAAATATTAATATTTGTGAAACAGTCTGAAAAACATTCTGTATTTATACCCTTGTATCTTGCTGCCATCTTGAAATACTACTAATGATTGTTGAGGATGGTTTCTACACAAGTTTCAGATAAGGGAATGTATCTTGACTTTGATCAAAGCATTTTTTTTTTTTCATCTACTTTATTGTTTTTCCTTTCTCATCTTTTCAAATTAGGTTATATGAGCTTGTTACAAACACTGCTTTGATCATGAAACAATTTGTGATTTTAAGGTAAAAGTTCCTCTCTCTCTTTTTTTTTTCCCCCCCATGCAGCGACTTGATATATTGGAAGCATTAGAGGCTGCGGTCGAGGACGTTGGTGACATGGAAACTGTTAGAAACATCTCTCAGCTTCAGCGTGATTTCAACGAGTAATATTTCTTCTGTTTTGTTAGTAAATTCACATTTTCTGGTACTTTATTCTAGATGATTGCATTATGTATTTTCTGGTAAAATGGTAAAAGTTTCATGGGGCTAGCACTGCTGCATGAATTTGAGTACTGAGGGCAACCACTTCTTTGTAAAAATGCTGAAGGTTAAGACTGAATCTCTGGTGGATGCTCAGAATATGTGTTTTGAAAGATGGTTATGAGCTTTTTTACTGTGTTTGAAGAAGATGAACCAATTTATTGTCTATTCTACGTGTCATTGATGTACCTTTCTTTCAATCCTATTATTCTATCTTTATATTCAGTACTACAATATGTTTTCAGAGAGTCTTCAAACCTGCTGCTCCTTGTTTTCACGGGATTTTTGGTTGAGACAAACTTGTACCATTGTTGTCTTGCTATTTTCACATTTCTGTTGCTTGGTCTCTCCATGATGAAAGAAAAGTATAACTACCTGAATGAAAATATGCGGAGCTCCATTATTAATGTCCAAAACTTTAAAATTTGCCTCTTGTCACACAATGTAGATCATAGAAGCTTGGGTATCTATTTTTGAGCTTCACTCTTTTTTCGTTTTTTCTTTGGATGTGTGATATTTTTTCATAAATCCTAAGGTGGTAAAGCAATGTGAACAAAGCCAAAAGTTGATAAACTGCAGACATCCTGAAGCACTAAGGGTCAATGTATATTTAACAGTGTTCTTTATCAACTCATTGATTAAAGGACAAACATAGGAGTTATGTTTTGCCCCTGTTTGTTTTCTTGCAGAAATGATTATGAAATGTTATTAGCTCTTGATGAGAACAATAACCACCCGGGTGCATCTGCTAATCAGATCAATAGTTTGCCTCTGTCTACAGTACAGGTAATTGTGTGTTTGAGGGGTAGGGGGTTGAGAAAACCATTTGCATGATAGTAGGGTGTTTTCTTTCGTTTCTTTTATTGTCTCCCTTCTGGTAAGATGAGGACAGTTTGAGGAACTATGGGGTAATCAGTTGTTTGCTAATTATTAATGTTTGCTCTCTTTGTTTACAGACTGATAATTTTGAAGAAGTGTGTGCAATTTGTCTGGATGCCCCGACTATTGGAGAAAGTATACGCCATCTTCCTTGCTTGCACAAATTTCACAAAGCTGTAAGAACTCTCTTTTCTAAATTCAAGCACTTTGTAAAAACATAAGCTCATCAAGCTTTTCTTGCTTTGTTGTGACAGTGCATTGATCCATGGCTCAACAGAAAACCATCATGCCCAGTTTGCAAATCATCCATAAGTTGACTGGTACTGCAATTGCCAGTGTTTCAATCATTGAACAAGTCAAATGTTCAGGCACTCTCTAGTCTTTAGCAAAGGTAGTAATTCGTACATTTCTTCTTATCAACGGTAGTGAAAAAATGGTATTCCCTAGTGTTTTCAAATTTGCTTTTGTTCAGATGGTACAGATGAGGTTGCTATATCTTTTGTATTGATTCTGGTTTCTTGCTCCAAGTACCTGGTAGATATGGGTTGGACTGGCCCACGCACTAGTATTGCAAAGAACGGATGCTTGGTAGTGTGATTGAGTGGGTTGGCATTCAGAAGGCTGGGCTGTATTAAGTCCATCTGATGAGCAAGCTGACACTGAATTCGGATACAAATGCAATGGTGTTTTAACAGCTAATACAAATGCAATGGTGTTTTAACAGCTAGACTTATTAGGTTTTTGAATTGACATAATGGGAAAGCAAGTACAAATTGCATGCTCATGCAAGTTTGTGGTTTGTTGGATGTGAATCTTAATGTCGGGCATAATCTCTTTTATTTAAGGCCGGAATGCCTTTTTGCCTACATAATGCATTTCTCATAAGCCTTTTCATTTACACTGCCAAATTGATGATGTACTTGGAGTATACAGCGCTCTGGAAGTGCTGGAGCCAATCCATTAAGCATTGCATCACATAAACAGAAACATGATCAGTTTGATCTTCCATTAAGCCTCATTTTCACTCAAAGCAGTGTAAGCTCTGTGTTTTTTACAACATATATACCGTTAAACTCGTCAAAGGAAATCTGAATCACAAGATCATATTGTACATTAAGGGCAGCAAAATGTTAATGTTGTCTTGTTGAATGAAGTCAACTGAGAAAGACACTGCTTAAAGCTGTGTTCTGTTGTGTGTGTGTGTTTTTTAGTACTAAAGTTGTATTAATTAAGGTAAGGTTAAGGTATTGTAATGGAAGTGAATATTGCTATTTTTGACTGTTAGATTCAAAAAGATAAAAACCCATGACAAACAGAGCACACCTTGAAACACGAAATTTCTTTCGAGTAAAAGAAGTAACGTGGAAACTGACAAGTTTTAGTCTCCGTTTATCTACCCGAACTTCCTTGCATATAGAAATTTCTCCGTCCAGCTTCAAATTTTAAAAGAGTTTGAAGTGTGATTTTTGTCTTTTAACTTATAATGTTTAAATTGTACAAAAATATTAAAATTTAATTTATAAAATTTTATAAATTTTTTAATAACAAAAAAATTTCTTTGAGTAATTCACGAAATTTAATAATATTAGAAATTTTAAATTCTAAAAAACTCTAACATGTTAAAGGCTCACTAAATCTATTTATAATGTATTTAAATTTTCAATAATTTAGAAATTATAATAAATTACAATAAATTTTAAATTTAGTAAGTATATTAGTTTTTTTATATATAAAATATATACATATTTATATATAATGCATGTATATGATATGACACGAAATAAAATTATAACCGTTTTAAAAATTTTGTAATACTTAAACACTAAAAGTTTTTTTAAAATTTATTAAAAATATCTCTGTTCAATTACCACTTAGTTTTATTTTATATATCATTTATCACCAATTAAACTAATATCATTCATCAATGACATATTGTATATAAAGGTAAATAAGACATAATTTTTTAAAATAATAAATACTCAAACTTGAAGGTATCCTCACTTTAGTTAATTGTGAGTTCTCTTACATGCACAAATATATATTCACATGAATATAAAGATACATCATACCAAGTATAACCCTAAAGGACTCTTTCATATCATATAGAATACTAAACAATAATACTAAACTTAAAAGTATAACCACATTTATAAAGGTTTTTTTATACACTTATAATTGTATACTAAGTAAGTAATGAAATTTGTTATTTTAACACACAAATCTTAAATTTCACAAACACTTTTCTTAAAAAAAAAATCATTTTCTTATCACTTAAAATCAAATGCATATTTTATACTTCAATATCAATGCACACAACTTATAAACATCATATATATATATATATATATATAATATTATATCATCATGAATAACCATATAACACAAAATAATATAAAAATTAATACTTTTATAATAACACATAACTGAAAAATACTTTTAAAAATACAATTAAACATATATATATATATATATATGTTTTTTCTAGTTTATTTTTTTTAAAGTCTAATATACTTACCTTTTGACAATTATAATGAATGCTAATTTAAGTATTTTAACTTATAATAAAAATTTATCATTCATAAGGCTTATATATATTACCACAAGAGACAATATAACTCAATACATCTTAATAATATAATTTATATCATTCAATCTATTTAACAAGTTAATATTCTTAAATTTGCTAAAACTGACTTTCTATTGTTTAAATATTTTTATTATATCTTAAACAACATTGTTTTCTAATGAAATTATAAAATGATATCAAAGAAACATAATATAAGATCATATAAAATATCAATTTTTAAACTCTTATAAAATTAAGCCTGTTCATATTTCAAATATGATCATTTATCCTAATAATGTTAGAAAATACATCGATTAATCTTCAATATTTGATTTTTAGATATTATAATATATTTTCAAATATCATAAAATTTTTAAGAGATAATAAAGATATAGAAAGTAAAGCACTACAAATTTTGGGTCTAAATTCATTTTCTAATTATTTTAAACAAATTTTATTTTTAAAACTTTAAATTCTACCAAATAAAAAATAGCAATAAGTTATCTTCATTCAAAATATCATAATAATTAAAAGAGAAATAATTTGACCCTAAAATTTTACTATGATACAATAGATATAATTAAAAATTAGTATAATAAATTTCATAATTTTTGAAAGACAATTTGGTTAACTAAAATAATTTTGTCATTTAGCTATTCTTCAAAAATAGGTAATTTTCATCATCCATAGGTCAAATTCGAAAAATTATTAAAAATTATAAATTTGATATTTTTTAACAGAATGAAACTTATCATAACCTTATAAATGTCTAGTTTATTCATATAAATCAGTTTTATTTATGTATAATACATAACTTTACAAAATTAATGGACTGAGCAACTGTTATATATTATCTTTGTGAAAGTTTTCTTTCTTTTTTTTTTCTTTTATTATCTCTCTACAAACAATATTCCTAATTTTTAATTATGAAAAATTAAAGCGTAAACACCCAAATTAGGTTGTAGACCTTTCCAATTTTCATCTTTTATGCTACATATAAAATCATAATTGTATGCTAAACTCTTAATAATCATCTTTAATATAAAAACAAGAAAATAGTCTTAGATTTACTCTCAATCTTCAAATCTCCTCATATGAAACCCTAATCTCCTTTAAAGTAAGTGTATGTTTTATGAGGAAAACCCTTCTCATAAAAACCAATTTATTTATACTTTAGGACTATTCTTATAGTTTAGTGAAAAGTCTAATACTAAATAAATTTATTAAAATTTCTAGAAGTTTAAATACTTTATAAAATAATAAAATCTTATTATAGAACTTTATTATTAAATAAGCTTGGCCGACAATAATTATCATAAAATTTTTGGTCCATAAAAATTTTATAAAATAAATTTATTAATTTAACAACTTATATGTTTAATACTATAATAATATTTATGATTTGTGAGTGTTACATTCTCCCTCCTGGAGAACTAGAAGATCAGTTAGTTGCTCATTGTGTTTACGCATTAATTAAGGAAAAAAAAAAATGAAGGAAGATCGACAGTGATGCACCTAGAATATGAGAAAACTGTTGATAGGTTTTCTTCCTACGAAAACTTATTCAATGTTGGTGAGAAGCAGTCTGCATTCCACAGACTCTCAGTCAACTATAAGAGAGATGCACGTGTGGTTACATGGAAGTGGAATAAAAGGAATTGTCAAAATTACCAAAATTTAATTACTTTCAAATGAGAGGAAAACTGAGTGTGATAATTTTGAAAAATGGGGTCTGGTCAATTCGGATCCCAAAGCATGGAAGAAAGACCGGTAACCAATATTCTGTAAACATGTTAACGTTAGTAGTTCAGGAATGTGAACAATTGTACTTTGTTCATGTTTGCACTCTTTCAGGAATAAGGAAATTTCGTTTTAGTTGAAAAAAAAAAAAGCCTTCCCAATTTAAAATGGACCAAGGGGGCTTTATCATCAGCTTCTAGTAATTCCCATGGGATAAAGTAATTCAATATCCTGCTGAAATTGGACAATGCAGCGGAGTGCAAAATAATAGTACAAAGAAACCATCCAAAGTAGGCATAGCCCTTACCAAACTCATTATCCGCAGTTAAAATATCTGAACATTGTCACTAATTGGAAATAAGTGAGCACGGAAAACAACACAGTTTTTGCTAAAGTAAGTACAAGCAGTAAAAGAGCATCAGCAAGAAAGGAAATGACTGCCTATGGATGATGGGTTGTTAAAAGCATTTGTGCCTCAACTTCGCAAAATATTTTACTGTAATATTTACGACGAGAGAGCATGACAAAATCACCAGCCTATTAACCATTTTGTCAGCCACTTTGTCATCACCTAACCAATTATGAATAACTGCATGCTGACAAAGCAATTCAACATCCTGCGGGGAGCTAATGAAGCTGCCTATGAAATCAATGACATAGCTTATATTTTCGTCCGGGGAGAACTACTCATAATAGACAATGAGATTTCTCAAGAGTGACTCGGTGTCATCTTCAACGTGTATTCTTGGGATTTTCAATGTTTCATTCTCATACAAAGTATCAAACAAGCTGATCCCCACAACCTTCCTGAGCTTGATTCCAGCTTCTTGCAGCTCCGTAACACAACGTATTAAGTTCCAGTTACTCATTTCAGTCACATTCCTACAACAGCTTCTCATTTTTGAAGGCGAAGAAAGCTGGTTATCGTTTATAATTCCCAATAGATACTTGATTTCTTGAACTGAATCGTCAAAGTGTTGGCCTAGCTAGAACGAAGAATGACAGTATCAAAGAAAAAAAAAAAATCAATCTCCAAAAGGTTTTTCTTCTCCTGGAATCAAAGCCATGCCAAAAAATTCCTTAAAAACAAAGAAGGGAAGTTTATTTTTTGACTAACAGCAAATCCCATGCCAGTTTCCTTCTCATACCATTCAAATTCAAAATGGGGTCATTGTTATCTTTCAATTCTGTTGTCTCGTACTCTCGCAAAGTACTCAGAGAT
Source organism: Swietenia macrophylla (assembly GCA_032401905.1). Classification (NCBI taxonomy): domain Eukaryota; kingdom Viridiplantae; phylum Streptophyta; class Magnoliopsida; order Sapindales; family Meliaceae; genus Swietenia; species Swietenia macrophylla. The sequence goes on from CP135582.1 coordinate 3,831,925, forward strand.
AGAAGCAACTCTCAAGGAGCAGCCTTTCCACATATTGGTGTATTTAGAGACTTAATGGTTCTGCAAAACATTTGCGAGCTCTTTCTTCCAGTGCTCTCATGGCGTTGACATACCTTGTCACATTTTGTGTATTAAAAATTGTTAACATTATTCTTCTTTTTTGAACTTCCATAATCTTTGACTGACTTTCTTTTTAAAATAATTCTTCATGTTTATTTCAAAAATTTAAATAGAAGAGTATTATAAGTGTAACAATCAAATACTAACCACAAAATCATATTGAAGCGAATAATTTATATACGCCAATTTCAATAAAATTAATGTAAATCATGCTTATAATTTTTGTTTTGCTTAGCATATATTGCAATACTGTTTTCCTAATAGTTGAAAAAAATAAAGAAGAAAGAAACTTGAAATACAACAATCATTTCACCAAAATAAAAGTAATTAAATTTTTGCAATGAAGGTTAAACTATGATATGACATTCAAAAATTAATATATAGAAAATAAAAAAATGAAAATTAACAAATTAATAATTGAATAATAATTGAAGAAATGGGCAATAAAATAAAATTAAAATAAAGAAGAAGAAAAATTGCCATTTTAAAAGTGAATTATATAGAAAATGAAATAAAATACCAAACCTTGAAAACTAGAAGAAGACAAAGCTGCTAAGCTTGTGTTGTGGTTGCCTGGCTCTCTCTCTCTCTCTCTCTCTCTCTCTCTCTCTGTGAGAGCTTGAATGTTTGTTTCTTAAGTGACGAGAAAGAGAGTAGAGTATAAATATGTCACACAATTTCTGATTCTAAGGGTCAAGGAAAACTTTAAAAAGGAAAAAGTAGAATATAAATATAAATATTATTTTCCAGTACTGTAAAAACTAAGTACTTCCAGTCCTTGATCAGTTTAAGTTATAATTACTAATTTACTCTAGCATGCATGCTTGCACTGAATAACTTTTATTAATTTCAAGATTAAAACATATGCAATGGTAGTGAAACACCGATACATAGAGTATGAATTAGTAGCAGGCCGCCCAACCAAGAATCTTGAGCATTATGGTTTGCTAATTAACTCCAAAAACTCGATTAATTACAAATCAGAGATCCGCCGATCTGGGGTCTCTCTCATTGCTTGCTTTCACAGATCTAAAACCAACGAGGATGAGAGCATTAATCAAAATAGCAGTTGAGACTAGTTTGAATGTTGGTCTAAATCAACTAATGCTTGACGCTTCAAAATTCAGACATCATATCAAGATATATAGGATCAAAGTAAGCTAATTAAATTTTACGTATACTGAACCAGTACTAGGGAACATACCTGCTTCAAGGTGGCCTGGCCTTTTCACTCCCTCTAATTAAATTCTTATCATCCCCGGCCGTACAAGTATAATTTAATTAAGAAAGGTTAGTGCGCCTCCTAAACTGGTTTCCTGACGAGTATAGATTTTAGAATAACAAAAGGTCCTAATAATTCATATCAATATGAGATTCTGATTTCCCTTGTTAACTGGGGTTAATTTCTCTATAATAAAATACTAGAGTTCATGATGATTTCTTTTATCTTCATTCATCAACTCTATTTCTTTCTCTTTAAAGCAAATAACTTGACGTTCCCCATGGCTTCTTCCAATGGCCAAAGATCTCTCCTTCAGTATTTAGTGGTTGGAGTATTGCTGTCATCAACTCTTGTTCTGACTTCCTGTGATGCAACAGGGAAGAGATGTCCATTTGATTCCATTTACAGCTTCGGAGTCAGAGATTCTTCTCCAAGCTCTCATCGCGGCTCTCTCATGGTTGATCAACTCGCCACTGCATTCCATCGTCCTTCTCCAAAACTCTATACACAACAACAGTTCGGCCGACTTCACTACGGTGCGACTTCCGCTACTGAAAACGCCATAGCTCTTGGCAAACACTTTCTCGAAGAAAATGGCATCCAAGTTCCATCAGACACCTTCACCGACTCCATAACTTCCACAGCTGGTTTCGTTCCCCGATTGTCTCACACCAATTTGCTGGTATCGTCTCGATTGTCAACAGAAGCTTCAGAGGGCTTTATTCATTGTTGATCTTGGAAGCAACGATTACAAGTACGCGTTCTTGAACGGCAAATCCATCCAAGAAGTTGAAGAGTACACACCACTTATAGCCAACAACATCGTACATATGTTATCGGAAATCTGGAAAGCTGGCGTATCCAATATTTTAGTCACCGGCATGTTGCCATTGGGATGCCTTCCCGGGTACTTTTCTTTGCTTCACAACGTAAATCCGGCCGAATTCGACGCGGACAACTGCCATATAGGGTTGAACAACTTTGCTAAGAATCACAACGATCAGCTAAAGCATGCTATTTCTCTTTCCTGGTCAGACGGTCCTTACGTTCAGTCTCAGGCTCTTTCCGAGCTTGGAGAAAGTGCTTCTTACTTTCAGATCCTTTATGCTGATTATTACAACGCTTTCATGGCTCTCCTTTGCAAAAATTCGAATAATCGGAGAGTTTTGTTTCGAGAAGACGGGTTTCATCTCACGGAAGAGGCAAACAAGTATATTGTGGGAAAGCTCATAAGCGGAAACAACTTCATTCAGCCTGAGATTCATCTTCCAAATGTTAACCATTGTGTTATGTGAAAAGCTCAAACTTTCCCTATTTTTACGTAAGACGTTATATTTTGCAAGAATTTAACACAGACGTAATGAAATAAAATTTTTTCACTTGATTTCAAACCAGAGTTTACCATGGATAATTTAATGCTGTTTTATTTATTAGGGCGACAGTTCCTTAGATTATATGATTACGTATTATCCATCCAGTTTGTAAGGGTTTACTGTCTTTTCCGGTATATTTGAAATTCAGTGATGAAGCTAGGGTGCTTTTTTTAGGGATATTGTTGGATTTGTTTAAATATAATAATGAATGAAGAATTATAATTTTGCATTATGCATGGAAGAATTATGAATTTTGCATGAAAGAAGAATTATGCATGCATGTGTATGTTGACCGAAGCATGAAAAATGAAAGCCAAGAAAGAAGCCTTGGCACTGCGGGGCTAGGCTGCTGGACACTCTTTCAAATATTTTGAGTTATATACAGCGGTAGTGCTGGGCTGCAGCGTGAACTAAAAAATTATGAATCTTTACTGTGTTGTTTCTTATTTTAATTTAATTTATATCATTGATTAAATTTAAATTTAATTCAATAAACATAAATGAAGATATATTATGAAGAGAGATGTCCTTATAAAGAGTTGTATGTATATCTATAAATAGAGACATGTAATGTCTTTCAAAATATACACAATATATATAAAGTTTTCTTTCTTCTTCTTTTTCACAAATACAAATTTGTACTATTATTTTCTTTGTGAATTTTTCACTGTTACCTGGTACATAGTTTTTAAGGCTTGTCATATCTTGAAAGTAATTTGCTGATGAAATTTCATAAGAAATCTCAGTTCGAGAAGAGATAAATAATACTTTAGGAAAAACGTATTCTATACATGTTTTAAGTCTTCATCTCATAAGCATTAAAGTTTTTGTTGATTGCAATCATCGAACTCATAAATGAAGATATGGTCAAGTTGGATTGTTTTGATGGAACAAACTTTACTTGCTGGCAAGACATTAAAGTTTTTGTTGATTGCTCTGAAGATCTCTTATATGCTGGATCTAAATTTGGAACCAATTCCAAAACCTACTGTAGAAGATAGTGATCTATTGAAGGAAGAACGATAGAAATAACTTGAAGATGAGCTCAAATGTTATGGCCATATCCTTAATGTACTTTCAGACCAACTGTATGATCTTTACACCAACACTCCATTTGTAAAAGAGATTTAGAGTACATTGGAATTCAAGTATAAAGTAGAGAAGAAAGATACTAAAAAATTTTTAATTTTCAAATATTGATTTCAAAATGCTTGATAGTAAACCTATTTTGCCTCAAGTGTATGAACTGCAAGTTATTATTAACAAATTGAGGGCTGTGAAAATTGAACTTTTTAGAGTCATTTAAAGTTGGTGTTTTCATTGCAAAATTATCACCAACATGGAAAAATTATAGGAAGAAAATTTTTCATATATTTAAATATTTTTCTTGGAACAGATTTAGAAACATCTTCGAATTGAAGAAGTGTCAATGGCAAAAGATAAGGTTGAAAATCCTTATGATAGCATTTCAAAAGCCAGTGCCATGAATAAGCCTAAACATCTAAAGAAGAGTAAAAAGAATTTGGGTTCCAAGGCTGCAAAATTCAAAAAAATCTCATACTAATAAAAACGCCAAATGGTCGTGCTTTGCCTATGGCAACTAAGGCATTATACCTAAGATTGCAGGTTTTGAAAGAAGCCAAATGAAAAGGTAAAGGTGAATTTCATTTAGGAATCGGAGATTATCATTGCAATGAGCGAAATCAATATTGTTTAAGGCAAAGTTTTATGATGATGGTATAATACATGTATTATTGATCATGTCTTCTATGATAAGTCATTATTTAAGACCTATCAAAATATCATTGATGGACAGGAGACACAAATAGAAAATGAAGTACGCTTCAAAGTGATTGGCAAATGAAATGTAGAACTTATGTTCACTTTAAGAAAGAAAATTACCTTAGTAAATGTACTTCATATACATTTATGAAAAAATCTGGGATTAAATCTGTGTATAAATCGGACATGACACATTCTTAAATTTAAAAGAATTTGAAGTATGATTTTTCTTAACTTACAGAGTCTAAATTACACAAAAGCATTTAAAATTTAATTAATAAAAAAGTTCTTAAATTATTCATCAGAGTAACTAACCAAATAAGATAGGACTTAATCTTTAAAACTTTTAAAAACTAAAGCAAAACATAAATATAAAACCTAATAGACTATGGAACCAAGCGATTCTCAAAATCTCAATTCTAAATCCATCATATTTTTCCAAAATAATAACTTTTGATTTTTGATAATTACAATAAGTTATAGTGAGCAATAATTTAGTAATCAAGCTAGTTTTTCCTTAACTTTTGGAAACAAAATATTTTCATTACACATATAAATTCATAATACGTACTTATACAAAATGATGCAAATGAGTTTTCTTTATTTTTTTAAACAATATTTGGCTAGCCTTTACTTAAGGGCTTTCTATAACTAAGAGGAGTTTGAACATTATCTTCAGAATATATAAACAAAAATCTAACTATGGCGAATCAAAACATATAAATAAAAATTTGATCCACTAAATAGAAATAAGAACTCCACAAGGTCAACTAAGCATTAAAAGCATTCAAAACTTTCTTAATTTTTTTTTCATAAATCACTTCATGCCATACCTTATGCCAATGCACAAAAAGTAATCATGCTTGTCATATATTTTGAATAAAAAAGAAATTAATAATATAAAGATACAAACATGTCTATGATAAAGACTTTCATGACGAAAATAGAAATAAGTGATAAACATATTATTCACACACGTGTGTGGGTGCGCGTGCGCGCGCACGCTCACATTTATTGTGATTTTTTAAAATAAAAGTTTAGCTTACTTACACATTATTGATACATGCATAACACGTTCATGCACACATACATACATACATATATGCATATATATATATATATATATATATATATATATATTTATTATAAATTTTTAAAATAAAAGTCCGGTTTACTTACTTTTTGACGATCACAACTAAGTTAACTTAATCACTTTAACCTATAATTAAACATTAACAATCATAAATCTCGTATATATTATTATAAAGTATAATATAACTTATTAGACTTTAGTACTATTTTATTGTAACTTAATATTCATAAACTTGCATAATCTAACTTTATATTGATTAAAGATTTTTCTTATATCTTAAACGACATTTTTTCTCATGAAATCATAATATAATTTGTAAAAATTATAATATGAGACCATATAAAAATATTAATCTATAACTCCTCATAAAACTATATCTTATTACATTCTTAACTTGTTTACATGTCCTGATAATATTGAAAAATATACTGAGTAATCCTCAATATTTAATTTTTAGAAAATAGAAGACGTATCCAAATATCCTAAAACTTTGTAGAGATAATTTAGACATATAGATAGTAATTTAATAAAATTTTTAGGTCTAAAATTGTTTTACAACTATTTCAAATAAATTTTATTTTGAAGTTTTTAAATTCTGCTAAACAAAAATTAACAGTAAAATATATTCATTCTAAAATTCATAACTATTCTAAGATAAAGAATTTAATCTTGAAATTTGAATATAATATAATAGACACATTTAGAAATTAATAATTTTATAATTTTTAGAGATCCTTTGATTAATCAAAATAATTTTATCATTCAAACTTTTTGTAAAAATAAATAGTTTTTAGCATCTAATGGTTAGATACTAAAAATTATTAAAAATCAAAAACTCAATATTTTTGAACAAAACAAAATTTTTCATGACCTTACAGATGTTTAGTTTATTCATATAAATTAATTCTGTAAATTTGTAACACTTGATTTTACAAAATTTACAGACTAAACTACTATCATTTATTAACTTTACAAATTTTTTCTTTCTTCCGCTCATTATTTACAAGCAAAAACCATTAATCCATTATTACAAGAAATTTATGCTTGAACACCCAAAATCATATTATAGGCTCTTCTAATTATCATCTTTGATTCAACATATATAACCATAATTGCATGTTAATTTTTTAATAATCACCATTAGTATGAAAATAAGGAAAAATTTTAAACTTACTTTCAATCTTCAAATCTCCTCATATAAAACCTAACCTCTTTTGAACAAACATATATTTTATGAGAAGTCTTCTTATAAAAATAACTTATTTATATTTTAGAGTTTTTCTTGTGGTTTAAGAAAGCCTACTCTTAAAAAAAATAATAAAATCATATTATGAACCTTTTATTATCAAATAAGTCCAATCCATAATAATAACCCATAAAAGTTTTGGTTCACAAAATTTTGCATAAAAGAAGAATTTTGCATGCATGTGTGTGTGGACCGAAGCATCAAAAAAAAAATGAAAGCCGAGGCAGCGGCGGCGTTAGGCCATAGTGCTGTACTTTTTATTTCGAATGTTAAAAAAAGTTATATACATAGTTGTAGTGTTGTACATAGCATGGACTTAAAAATAATAATTCTTTAATGTATTATTTTTTATTTTAATTTAATTAACTATTGATTAAATTTAAACTTAATATAATAAATATAAATGAAGAAAAATTACGAAGAGAAATGTTCTTATAAAAAAATTGTATGCATATTTATAAATAAAAATATGTAATAACTTTCAAGATTTATAAGATATACAAAAAACTTTCTTTCTTCTTCTTCTTTTTCAAAAATACAAATTTATTCTCTTATTTTCTCTGTGAATTCTCCACAATTGCTTGGTATAAAGTTCTTAAAACTTGTCATATTTTGACAGTGATTTGTTAGTGAAATCTCATAAGCAATCCCAATTCGAGAGGGGAACAAATAACACTTTAAAAAAAAGCAAATTTTGCTTGTGTTTTATGTCTCCATCTCAAAAGGATTTTTACAATGGATATTGCTAGAGTTTTGCAAGAATTGAATTGGAATTGTATAAAAATAACCTGATCTCTCTACATTATTTAACAAAATATAGCATTTGAGATAATTTACACTAGTACATTCAAATCAAGTCTCAATATTTCTAGAATATAGTAAAGCCTTAATACCAATTTTATCATTTCTTTTCATTTCTTTTTCGTCTCAAGCAACCGTTATCAAACATTATAATTTACATACAATTTAAGATGGCCATTTGCAGGCAAATTAACTTGATTATGGTAAGTTCATTATTTTTGGCTTTTACACGTTGTAATTCTTACAAATATGTCTCTTAATTAGAGGCTTATCATTAATCCCCACTAGTCATGGCCATTCTCATGCTTCATTTAGTTAATTTAATGCTTTAGAGCTCGACCTTGCATTCTTACATGCTTCTTCGAAAGCATTGCATGCTGCAACTCTTTAATGTTTCTAGGGAGAGCGCGTGTTTTGGCATTCAAGCGTACACAGAAAGGAACTGCAAGATTCAAGTAAATCAACCTCTAATTATATTAAAACGGAAGATACAGTCAATAATTGGGCCTGTGTTTAGTTTTGTAAAGTACAACAAAGCAATTCTTACTACATTGTTTTATTCCAAATACTTTGATCTTAAACATGTATGATCCATAAGAAGCTGCAGCATCTAATAAACGTACTCTACCGAGCATCCTTTGATAAGAGACAGTTACTTTCAACTTTCCTTGCATTGCAAAGCTCATCAGCCGAGTCATCTCTTTCAAAAACAGCGGCTACGCCCATTCCAGTGCCTGCATTCAAGAAATTCGGGAATAAACATATACCCCAACAGTATTCCAGATAGGGAGAAAAAGAAAGAAAGAAAGAAAAAGTACCTATACACATTGACATTACTCCTTACCAGCAGTCTCTACCACACCTCTTCATCTCACGCAAAAGAGTGGCAACACAGCGAGCACCTACGTCAAACAGAAAGTTAGGTCAGAGAATGCCTAAATTGATGTAGTAATGCTTCACATCATCTTCATGTTAAAGCCCTAAAGGTTATGCATCTCACACTGCATACACAAACATACTTCAAACTGTAAGAATGTTGCACACTACCGTACTCCGATTCTTGGGGTATTAAGTTAAACTCGGAGAATATAAAGTTTTTTAATCTCCAAGCTACCTCCCCAAAACCAATATCTTCCTCTGCGCCGACCCTTTGCTAAATGGACTAAAAATCCCATAAGCAGTTCTATTCAATATACAATGGTAGAAATTACCTGGTGCACCCAGAAGATGCCCAACGGCCATTGCAGCTCCGTTAACATCGACCTTTTCTGCATCAAGTCCCAGCTTGTTACGGCTATACACAAATTGGGATGCAAATCCCTGCACAAGGAGCAATAAAATAATTGCATGATTTGAAAGTCATATTAACTACGAAGAAATTGAAGAAACTTACGAAGTTGGGCAATAATTTTATTGCCTCATTTGTCTCAAAAAGATCAATATCATCAAGTTCAAGACCAGCAGACTTAATTGCATCTGGAATGCAACAGGTCGACCAATACCCATGATGGCAGGATCCAAACCTACGGCAGCAAAAGTCCTGCACAATTGCCATGCATTGATTCAGATGGAAGAAAAAGGTTCACTTGGTTCACACTAACATGGGTCCATCCATTTCTATTGACATCATCAGGACCATGGCAACTTAATAAAATTGTTGAGTTAACCAAGTGAAAAGGGGTCAGTTTACATAAATCACTAAAGACAATCAACTCCTAAATACGGAAGAAGCACACGATCAAGAACAAAATTCTCAGCTATTGATTTATTTGACCTCATTTTTGAATCACTTAGTTATATTATCAAAGCATTACTTGTGTCCTTTTAGTTAAAAAATTATTATGATAAATCTTCAGAACTTTCTTCACCTTATATTAAATTTTCATTTGGTATTGAGATATGACAACTTTTGAGCAACAATTATTACAGATAGAAATATTAGATGTCACGTAATAGTAGACAAATGAGTGGATTTCGTTAAAAGTTGATGTTCAAAATATTTTTTGATTTTATTTTCAAAATACAGTAAAATTATCATAATCTCAAACAAAACTTAAGTACAACATGTTTACACAATTAATTTAAAAGTTATTTAATTTTTTTTATACTATTTCTAAAAAATCATTAGATATATCTCTTAAAATTTGTTATCATGTCAAATTTGATACGTGTGCCAGAGAGTTGCATATCATTTCTTTAAACAAGTTAAAATTGGCTCTATATAGACCTTCATGCAATTTGTATTGAAAATAAGAAATTGAAAGACTTTTGGCTGCTCATTTTTTTTAAAAATTTTTGTAATATTTATTTTCCTTTCTGATTTTTGGTTTATCCCTGTTGCCTCCTTTTGTGATACATGTATTACCATTAAAATTCACTTTCTTTTTTAAAAAATTATATTTAAAAATAATAAAAAATTGAAACATAAATAATAAAATTTGGTTTTTAGATTATATATAATTAATATATAAATTAAAAGCTTATAGATAAACTCTTCTTTTTCTAGAGTTTAAAAGTAAAATAAATATGTACATAACTATATATTTCTCTATAGAAATCTAATGTTCTCCATTAAAGTTGGTATACTTTTAGTTTTAATTCTAAGAAAACCAATTTGAAGCAATTTTAGGTATATGAAATCAAAAGGTCGAAATTTAAAAATAAATTGAGTTGAATTGATTTAATTTTGATTTTTTATTTTGCTTCTCAATTTTAAAATTTTGAATTATTTTTAGCTTTTGCTCTATTTTATGTTTGTCTTCAATAGTGGGTTGTCAAATATAATAAGTACTAAACATAGTCAATATATAATTTGATTGATTTAACAAATAGACACTCAAACTAAAATGGCCAGCTCATAAAAATTGAACTAAATTGATGTTTTGGTCTTATCATTAGTTCAAAGACTTTTTACCTATTCTATCCTTAATTTGTCATTTGTCTCTCCTGTTATCTAAAAAATAATATTTTTCTTTAAATTTTTGAATGATAAAGATCAAAACAAAAAATTCATCACTTTATTTTTTCCTTAACTTTTCTTTCTACACTTACAAATTCACTAATTGTCACCATTGCCTCCCTTTTCACAAATGACTTTCCATGAACAACAACCTCACCCCTCTAAATTTGTTGCTAAGAGACAAAATAATTCAAGATCCATAGTAGTAGTTAACATACTTGTTTCTTATTCTTCAATACTCGGTAATCAACTTGAATCATATATTGCTACTAAGATGGTTAACTTGGTATATATTATCTTGCTTAAACTACCGAGCTGACATTAGTTTCTGAGCTTTGATCTATTGCATTGGGAGCTTGATCTTCAACGTCCCTTTTTAAGGTGAATGTTTGTGGAAGAACATTTAACTTGGAACCAAAATAAGTGAATTAGGGAGAAGGTGATGGCTTAGCAAGAACATTAGCAAATTGTTCATTACTTAAGACTTACCTGACTTTTATAAATTTGCTAAGAACTCTATCCCAAACAAGTGAACATTAAGCTCAATATGCTTGGTTCTCTAGTGAAATGCTAGATTTTAATAAATGATACAACACTCAAATTATCACACCAAAGCATTGGAGCAGCAATTAGAAGAAGATGAATCTTCCACAACAAGGAATGAAGTCATGCCAATTCAATTCAGACTATTGCCTAGAGGTTATATTATTACCAAGAAATACACAATATACTCTAACAGACCTCCTATCATTAAGGTCACAACCTTTATTAGCATATGAGAATGCTACTAACTCTGACAACATATGAAATATTAGGTTTAGTAATTATAACATATTGCAAACTCTTAATTAAGCTTCTATATAAAGAAGGGTCTTCATACTTAACACCAAAAATTTTAGTAAGTTTTTGACTTGATGACATTATAGTAGAATAACTTTTGCAATCCTTCATGTTAACCTTATTCAATAGATTATTAATATACTTTGCTTGAAAGAAATGCAAGCCTTCACTATTCTCCATTACCTCAACACCAAGTAGCTAAAACTTTATAAACCTTTCAAGCATAAATTGAATTCAGTTTGTAAATAAAATCTTCAATTTGAGACGCTTTTGAACTTATCACCAAAATAATATAACTAATACTAATAAAATATCAGTTCTATCATACTTGAAAAATAAAGAGGTATTAGCTTGAAAATTCCAAAAAACTCATTGAAGTAGTGAGTTTCTTAACTTATCATACCAAGCCTTTGGGGCTTGATTGAGGCCACTTAAGGTCTTGGTGAGTTTGTAAACATATTATGGGTGTGCTGAGAAAACCTTTAAGTTGATGCATAAAGATTGCCTCTGATAAATCCCTATTTAGAAATGCATTATTGATGTCTATTTGTCGAATTGTCCAATTTATCATAAAAATTATGCTTAAGACCACTTTCATAGGTGAAGTTTTTAATATTAGGATAAAAGTATTTAAGAAATATATGATTGGTTTTTGGTAAAATCTTTTTGCTATGAACTTGATTTGTACTTAGAGATTATTCTATTAGTATTGTATTTAACTTTAAAAACCTATTTGTAACCAATAACCTTGGGATTAGACGTTGCTAGAGCTAATATCCAAGTCTTATTATGTTGCAAAGCATGAAATTCTACATGCATAGCAGCTATCCATTGAGGGCTTTTAAGTATCTTTTTAGCTATTATATGAACACTTGTAGCATACTGAACATGAAAGACATTTTTAGTTTGAAAACTCTACACTTAGCTCTTGTTAACAGATGATGTTGATTTTGGATAGAATTCTTATTTTGTAAGGGAAGCAAAATAAGTGCTATAAAACCTTAATGACTAATATGTTAACTTCAAAAGTTAAAGGAAGGTGAGATGAAAAGATACTTAAGAATTAGTTAGAGATGCTATTAAATTTGGTAATGAGGTGCTTGAATTGCTATTTGCAGCTGGAAATGTGTGATAAGTGGAATAAAAAATGCCGGTAATAAGAAGAATTAATAATTTCAAAATATGAAAAAGATGTCCCATCAAACTACATGTCTAGCCACATAAACTTTTCCAAAAGACATATGAAGACATTTATATCCCTTATGTAATAAACTATAATCAATAAACACATTTTGTACATCTAAAATCAAGCTTATGTTTATTATAACTTTGAAGGAATAAAAAACTGGTACAACTAAAAGCCTTAAGGAAGAAGTAATCATGTATTTATTTGAAAAAAAGCTCAAAAGGTGATTTGTGAAATAAAGTTTCACTTAGTAATCTATTTATTAAGAAAATCAAAGTATGAAAAGCTTCTCACCAATACTTAAGAGGTAAATTTGTCTACGAAAAAAATGTCAATCTCAATTATGCAATATTTCTATACTTTTTTTCAACTACCCCATTTTAGTGGTGTGTATTAGAGCATGAATATCTAAAAAGTATTCCATTCGGCCTAAGAAATTGAGTAAACACAATGAACTCTCCCATACCATCTACTTAAACACACTCAGTGGAACTAAAAAATTATTTTCTACCTACAATTTATAATGCTTAAACACCTCTAATGCTTTAGACTTCAGTTTCAAAAAGAATACCCAAGTATATTTAGTAAAATTATCTATAAAGCTTATATAATATCTATATCCATTTCTTGAAATCTTAGATAAAGGACCCTATAAACTAGCATGAATCAGTTTCAAAAGAGCTGAAGTTTCAATAGAAAATAAAAGAAAATATTGCCTATAACTTTTTCCTTATTAACATACATTGCAAAAGAGAATTTGTTGATTTTTATTAACAAAGGAAAATTTACAAGCTTAAGGTACATTTTTCAAGGTTTTGGCATAAAGATACCTAAACATTTGATGAAAATAGTTCATGAATTTTCAACAAAACTTGCATAGCTTTCCGAATGCAATTTATTACAACTTTTAGTATAAGCTAAATTAGCAGGGTTTTGATTCTCTATTGAGCAACTAGAAACAAAAGAGAATTTAAACAAATTAACAGAAAATATAAAAAAAGAATTAATTGAGAATAGCATACTTGATAGCTGCAATGGATGAACTTAAGTTTGAGGATGGAAGATACAGCCTATATAAACCCCTTATAACTATACCTTTCAACAGCAACATTCTTTTCTCCTTATCCTTAACAAAATAATATTAGCCAGAAAATTCAACTATTGGATTATTATTTGAGATTAACCTTGAAACACTTATCAAGTTCTTTGTAGTGTTTGGCACACATGTAATATCCTTAAAGAGAATTTTATGATCTTGAGATGAATTAGAAGCGGACTTAAAAATCAAAATCATAATTTCAATATGAGAAATTACCCAATCTTCATCATTTTCAATGACCAACTTATCATTATTCTTGAATTTTTTATGCACAACCATCTTTTAAACATTATTTGTAAGATGATGAGTAGAGATGGCACCTCCAATGATGAACAATTCTATTATCAATGTATTAACCTTTATCAGCTCTTTTTTTCGCATTGGTCAAATAAATAGCTTTTTTTTTCTTGATTAGTTGATGGCTTTTGGTAGACTTATCGATAATGTTGCTAAAAATAACAATTCTGAGGTTGTGCAGGGGCATACTCGTTAAATATGTGAAAACAAGCTGCTGCAATGTGACCTGACTCAAAGCAGACTTAGCAAATCTGTTTACTACTTTCTCTACCATCATTGAAGAATTTTCCACCTTGATAAGTTCTTCCTCCATGAGATCCTCTAAGACCAACATTTCCTCTTCCTTAATTTGAATAATTTACATTTTGAAAATCTTTCTATTCTTGATTTTTATGGTTAAAACTTCCTTGATTTCCATTCTTCTTTTGAAATTATCTTGCTTCACTATAATTTCCTTGCATCTCAATTAAGGCAGACTTTTTGTTGCTTTAGTTTGTATTTAAGAGTAAGTAACATTGAATATGCTTCAAGTATGTTGATGTTCTCTCTTTTTCAAGTTACATAAACATCTACTGATTTATATTCAGATTCTAGATCTCTTAGGATATACAAAATGAAGTTATCATTTGGTATTAAAGTTTCAGCTACTGTAAGATTGTTAGCCAAATTCTTCATCTTCGAGAAATATTCTAATTGTCATAGCTTCCTTCTTGATTGACTGTAATTGAAACCTCAATTGCAAAGCTTTTGCCTTTGATTAAGTAATAAATTGTTGCTTAAGAGCATTATGGACTTCATATGATTATTTACATACAATCATCAAGCCAAGAATAGCTTCATTTATTGACAAAAGGAGTCAGCCGAGAAAAGGCTCGTCTTGCTTTCTTCACATCACATACTCATGACTTTCAGTCATTTCATCAAGACTTCCTCCTAGCACGAATCTCTCAAGTGTAGTTCTTCTACCATCAATGAACTCCTCTACTCCATTTCTTTTGATCAAAGGAACGTCTATCATTTTCAAGCTAAGTAATTCAATTCATCGATCTCAATTGATGCAGCAAATGAGAAGGAAGTGTTTTTTAAATCATTTGAGTGAGATAAGTTTGAATTTACTATTGTTTAACAATTTCCTAAATTTTTGGAAACAAACAACCAATCTGTTAATTACCAACACGCTTTACTTAGCTGGTATAGCTCAACAGCTAATAAATCAGCTTCTTATTCTTCAACATTCAATCATCAGCTTGAACCATACACTACTACTAAGCTAGTTAACTTCATTTATATTGACTTGCTTAAGCTTTTGAGTTGGGATTAGTTTCTTTGAGCTCTGATATGCAGTATTCAGAATTTTATCCTTAATAAAATATCAGTGGCTTTATATTGAGAGTAAAATAATATATATGAGTGAATGATTAAGAATTATTAGAGATAACTAAGTAATTACGAGACATTGAATATGTGTAATTTTTGTTAATGTATTACAGTGATCGAAGAAATATTAAAGATCCTAAAATAACATTTGTAACCTATTCTAATGATCCAAAATTTAATATCACTCTGAAATTTGTTGGTAACCACCTCTACAAAAGGTAAGAGAAATTTTCCCAAAATAATAGACAATTGGTAACTCATTCATGAAATCCCTACTGAAAAAAAGAAATTTCCTAATTTAGTCTTTCTTTGAGGATAGTAAATTGAAGAAACTAAATACTCCCGTGATTATTCTAGTATAAAAGGAAGCTCCTGTGTATCATCAGCATTTCTTTTCTTTAATGATTAAAAATAATACGATTTTGAAAACTCTTCTAAAATTTTTAAGAATTTTTTTTCCACTGAATTTGAAGACGAATCTATTTAATATTTTACAATAACTCATAATAAGGATCAATAGATTAACAGCTTTAAGCTAGTTGATCATACGAGGTATTCCACTAGTAATCCTAAGTGCCATAACTTTGTGCCACGTAGAACTCCCTAATGCAGTAACTTAATATCTCTAGGTAGGCTATAATATATACAGGTGACGTCGCTTGATAGAATTTTTCCCCAAATATATAGTAATAGTATTCACATCAACATATATGTTTGATATCTTTAAAAATATTTTGTTATATATATATATATATATTTATATATAAATTAAGATTAAGGGTCTCTATTTTATATATTTATTAATTATAAAATATAAATTATACAAATTAAATTTAATATTAACTATTAAAAATATATTTATTTATTAATTAAAATTTTAATAAAAATTATATAAAATTAAGATATTTTCGTAAAATTATATAAAATTAAGATATTTTCATAATACTTATAAATAAGTTTAATTCTTTAAAATAGGAATTTTCGGGAATAAAATCAAGCTGCCGAAAGAGGAGATGCAATGCAATAGTCCATGGTAAAGGTAATAAGGGGCAGAGTTCAATGAATTCAGAAGGCTCACATGTGATAATTATGTGTCGAACTCAGCGCACGGCCCCTGATTTTCATTGCCGCTTCTGCAAGCCTTCCACGTCCCGGAAACAGCTAATGTGCTCTGCTTTTTACTCACAACGCGTGGCTGGCTATACACCAAGTTAAAGGATCTGGAGTAACTTAAAAAGTTCCAATATGAAATTTTCTATTTCAATTAATGAACTCTACTTGTAATGTTACATTTACAAGATTTAATTACGTTGCATCAATTATTATTATTATTGATAACAGACAACTTAAAAGAAAAAGGAGAAAATAACCTTCTCATGTGGGTTTCCAGCTTCAGTAAATTTTTAACCGAGTGTCAAGAGCAATAATATATTATTTGTCTTTATTAATTTTAATTATATACTATTAATTTAATTATATTTAAATAATTAATATTTTATTTTATTTATGTATTAAAAATAATATATTAATTATATATATTAAATTTATTCTAAATTATTAAAAATATGTTGACCCAAAAAATTAGTATAAAAATTTATATAAAATTATGCACTTTCACCTTTTTTTGTATATACATATATGTGTGTGTTATCACATGAAATTTTACTAGTTTTAGTTTATAAAAAAATTAATTAAATTAATTTATAATTTAAATAAACAATATAAAAATTATTAGAAATAATAATATTATAAAAACAATAAAACAACAAAAATCAAATTGAATCTAGTTGGTTGTATAAACAATACTCAACTTTTTAAAATTTAGAACAAAAAATTGATTTTTTTTAAATTCGTAATTAATTCGAATTAAAATTAATTGTAATTTTTTATTAAATAAAATTAGAAATAAAAATTCTTTAAACAAAATATTGTATATATACCTCATGTGTTATAAGAGTATTAATTGAATAAATAAAAATAAATAATTTGATTATGTGACAATTATATAATAATATTATGTTAATTTGTATAAAAAAATTGTTACAATATAATTACTATATAAATATTGCATAGTTACACACACACACACACACATATATATATATAGAGAGAGAGAGAGAGAGAGAGAGAGAGTGATTGGCAACCCCCTTTAAGATTATATAAGTTTTTACACTTATTACCAATTATTAGATTAATGAGTTATCAAGGGTGAGAAATGATTGCAATAAATGTAGAGATTTTATATACTTAATAGATTCTTTATTCATCAAGTATAATAGACATTTTATAATAGATTCTTATCTTTCAATAATTTTACTATAACCTATATTGTAAAGAGATTCTTATGAAAATAGTCTAGTGGTTAGAAAATTCTTTCACACTATTTTTAGGAAAAACAAAAAATGTTTAATGTGCATCATCATCTATAATTTAATGGTAAAACAATTACTTAATATTGAATAATAGTTTAACATTAAATACCAAATAATTTATTATAAATTTTTATACGTATTATTTACGCTAAAAACTAACACTAATTCAATAACATGTTATTTAAAATTAAAATTTTCTCCTAAATTTTTTATCTTTAATTTTTAAAAATTTAACATGCAATATTGTTAATAATAAATAATTTAAATTATATTTTTAATTTTTAATTTGTGTTATAAAATAAAAAATTAATTTATAAATTTATTAAAATATAATTTAAATAATTTATTATTAATTATATTACATATTAAAATCTTATCAAAAATTAAAAATTAAAAAAAGGGATAGGGAATGTTAGTCCATTTACCGTTTGCCATATGTTGTCACCTCCCGTGACAATATACTGTCTTGGTTGCTGGACATGCTTAGCTTATTGCTCCACTTCCCCCGCTTTCTTCGTACTACATAAACTCCAAAGTAACAACGATGACACCGCACAAATCTTCCCCACCTTTTTCTCTCTGCTGGCTCTCCTTTCATTTTAAACCATGCAAGCTTCTCTTCATCAGTTCTTCGCCACCCAACCAATCTCCAGCCATGAAAGAACTCTCGCTCGTTTTCCAAAATGTACGTCCAAAATCCTCATCAGTCCTTCAAAGAAAAAGGTACCTCGAAAACTTCCCCCACCGCCAACGCCGCTACCACCACCGCGGGAGCAAGAACCATTGTTAAAGCCAAAAGAAACGAAGTACCCACCTCACTTCAATCCACTGCAAAAGTTTGCAGCCTCGACTTTTGACAAAATTGAGGACTCACCAATTGGGTTTTTTGAGAAAGGCAAAAGTTTACCAAAAATGGTCGACCCAACGGTTCAGCTATCCGGAAA
The DNA here is from genome assembly GCA_032401905.1 of Swietenia macrophylla. NCBI lineage: Eukaryota > Viridiplantae > Streptophyta > Magnoliopsida > Sapindales > Meliaceae > Swietenia > Swietenia macrophylla. The sequence goes on from CP135582.1 coordinate 3,850,636, forward strand.
TTTTGCTCCGGTTGAGGAGTGCCCGGTTCATCACCAATTACAAGTTTTTGGTCGGATTCCAACTTGTTTACGAGGCGTTTATGTCAGATATGGTGCTAATCCTATGTTTACACCCTCTCGTGGACATCATTTGATTGATGGCGACGGCACGATTCATGCTGTAACATTGGGAGGTGAAAATAAAGCTAGCTATTGCTGTAGGTATACTCGAACGAGCCGGCTCGTGCAAGAAGCTGAATACGGTAGGTCAGTATTTCCCAAACCAATGGGGTAGTTGCGGGGGCACTTGGGTTTAGCTCGGCTGGCTTTGTACATGGCTCGAGCTGGAGCCGGCTTGCTTGATGGGTCACGTGGCTTGGGCGTGGCAAATGCTGGACTCGTTTACTTTAATGGAAGATTATTAGCCATGTCAGAAGATGATCTTCCTTATCACGTCAAAATCAAATCCGACGGTGAACTCGAAACAATCAGACGGTTCAATTTCGATGATCAGCTCGACTTGTCCCATGATTGCACACCCTAAGCTGGATCCTTTTACTGGTGATTTGCATGCACTTACTTACAACATTGTAAAAAAAAAAAAACTTGAGGTATTTCAGGTTTGGTACGGATGGCAAGAAGTCAGGTGACGTGGATATTACTCTAGACCAACCGACAATGGTACGTGACTTCGCCATAACAGAAAACTGTGTGATCATCCCGGATCAACAAGTGGTATTCAAGTTATCCGAGATGATTCGTGGCGGTTCACCTGTAATTTACGACAAAGACAAGACGTCCCGGTTCGGAATTTTTTCGAAAAACCATGTTGATGAATCGGGTATTCAATGGCTTGACGTACCGAATTGTTTCTGCTTCCATTTATGGAATGCATGGGAAGAAAACATTAGCAACGGTGATAAAACTATTGTTGTTATCGGGTCATGCATGGACCCACCCAATGCCGTCTTCAACGAGCACGAAGACCGGACACGTAGTGAATTATCAGAAATCCGATTGAACTTAATAACCGGAGAGTCAACCCAACGGGTAATAGTTTCCGGTATAAATTTGGAGGCGGGTCAAGTAAACCGAAGCCTCCTGGGTCAAAAGACCCGTTACGTTTACTAGCAATAGCAGAGCCTTGGCCTAAGTGCAGTGGAATAGCGAAAGTTGACTTGGAAACCGGTGAGGGGATAAAATTCATGTACGGTGCGCGTCGTTTTGGAGGGGAGCCGATGTTAGTGGCTGAAAACAGTAAAAATGTAGGCAGTGAAAGTGAAGATGAAGGGTACGTAATGGGTTTTGTGAGAGATGAGGGAAAAGAAGAATCGGAATTGGTAGTAGTGAAAGCTTCAAGCATGAAGCAAGTAGCTTGGATAAAGTTGCCAAGAAGGGTTCCTTACGGATTTCATGGTACATTTGTTAGTGCACAGGAATTAAGTAGACAAGTTTTGTCATATTAGTTAGCTTAGTAGGCATATACTCCATAGAATAGACAATTGTATGCTGGAAGGATAAGAATTAATGTAGATATTTGGTTTGTTACTGCAATTTAATTTCCTTCTATCATAAATGAATTCGACTATAGTCATATAAACTGGTTACACCAATCCTAATTCTAGCTTAAAAAGGAAAAAGAAAAACCCTTTTTGTAAGCGTATTTTGCTTGTAATCACGTTAAGAGTTCTATAAAATACATTTTTAATTTATTTATTATTTTCAAATAATACCTTAATTTTTAGTCATACTTATTTAATTTTTTAATTTATTTATATTATGTATTAATTTATATTTTAAATTTTTAATAATATAAAATTTTAATTAATTTAAAATAAATATCAAGGATATATTAGCATATTATTTTTTAAAAATAATTTATATATTAAATTTTAAAAATATTACAATACAATTGTTATGGTATAAAAATATTCTAAATAGTAAAAATTAAAATATTTTAGTATTATTATTAATTAACATTATTTGAATATTGATAAAATAAATTTATTTTTTATTATGTGTGTGTGTATATATATAGAAATTCTAAATTGTGTTTGTAGTAAATAATTTTAATTTAATCTATTAAAGAATTAATGTGTGAGTGTGTGTATATGAGTAAGATTTTTTTAATAAGATATTAGTTTATTTATTTTAAAAAAGTATATGTAATAAGTTCTAAAAATTAAATAAGAATGAGTAAATAAATTTTTTACTTTTAAATAATAAAAAATTAATATATATTATTTTTTTAATTAGTAAATGTATGGTTAAAATAACGTAGAGAGTATGTAAATGTTTTTTTTCACAAAAATTATAGCAAAATTTAATTACTACAAATTTCATAGGAGATATCTAATAAAATTTTATTATAATAAATCTTAAATTAATTGGGTTAAAGAAAACCAAAAAAAAGGAAAAAGAATTTTTTTTAAAAGACATATATATATATATATATATATATATTTGTTTAGTCTCTCTTTGAATTCATTTTCTAGAATTTTCAACTAAAATATTATTAAAAATATTTGTACATTTATATAATTTCTAGTGACTTGAGTATCTTGATTTATTTATTTGTTGTAGATTATTATTATGATAATGAGTTACATAAATTAAGGTATTTGATATTCTAAAATAGCATGATCATTATTTTTTTTAATCTCCTATTTATTCTAATTTAGATAAATTAAGATTGTGTTACAATTTAAAAAAGTATATATTTATTTTGATATAACATCTATTGTAATTAAATTCACATTAAAATAATTTTTATTCATGTATAATAAAAACTATTTTATTTTTCTTTTATTATGTATATTTTATTATTTATCTGCACTTTAAAATAAGAAACTAATGTAAAATATTAATTTTTAAATATTTTTTATTTAAAAAAAATAATATTTATATTCAAATTTTAAATTAAAAAAACAGACAACTTTTCATACTTGACATTCAAGTTTATTAAATTTCACACTAACTAAGATTTTCGTAAAAAAGCAAACAAAACCTTAAATCCGCCACTGCTTGACATCACATTCATTCAAAGAACCCAAAATAAAAATAAAAATGTTGAAATCATGCATGTTTAGGCTGATGAAAACCAGCTTAATAAAATCTCTATTGATTAAGGAGACGACACCAATAGATCTCAACTATCTATTATGAATAATGGACATACATTGTTATTCAACTATCTTTGTGTCAGGTTATCAGATTCTGGCTTGCACTACCTTAACTTATTAGTATTTTGAAGATTAAAATATATGCAATGGAAGTAAGGCACAGATCCATAGAGTATGAATTAGCAGCAGGCTGCCCAACCAAGAACCATGAGCACTATGGTTTGCTACTTAACTCCAAACAATCAATTACAAATCAGAGAATTAACTAGCTAGCCTCGTCTGCGATCTCTCTCATATTTAAAACCAACAAAGAAGAGAGCAATCAAAATAGAAGTTGACACTAGTTTTTTGGCCTACCTAATGCTTGAAATCGAGTTGATGCTTCAAAGTTCAAACTTCATATCAAGATATATACATAGCATCAAAGTAAGGTAATTAAATTTTGCAGATACTGAACCAGAATTGATGAACATGATTAAAGGTGGCCTTTTCACTCCCTCTAATTAAACCTGATCAATCCCTGCCGCAGATTGATTCTTTCCTTTTGAGTAATCCCATCTTAACTAGGAAAATTAAATTAACCCTAACCTTATGGGAAAACTAGTATAATTCAAATAAGAAATTCCCTTTTTATCTAGTTTAGCAGGCTTCCTAAACTCCCTTCCTAATGAGTTTGGAGTTTAGAATAATAAAAACTTCCTGATAATTCATATCACGGTGGGATTTTGATTTTCCTTATTAACTCGGATTAATTAAGCTAGTATAAAATACTAGCTCATGATGATCTCTTTTATCATCATTCATCAACACAATTTCTCTCTCTTTCAGAGCAAATAACTTGACGTTCCCCATGGCTTCTTCCAATAGCCAAAGATCTCTCTTTCAGTATTTAATGGTTGCAGTATTGCTATTATCATCTCTCGTTCTCACTTCCTGTGATGCAAGAGTGAAGGGATGTCCATTCGATTCCATTTACAGCTTCGGCGTCAGAGATTCTTCACCAGGCTTTCATCGCAGCTCACTCATGGTTGATCAACTCGCCGCTGCATTCCATCTTCCTTCTCCAAAACTCTATACGCAACAACAATTCGGCCGACTTCACTACGGTGCCGACTTTGCTACGGAAAACACCATAGCTCTTGGAAAACCCTTTCTTGAAGAAAATGGCATCCAAGTTCCATCAGACAGCTTCACCGACTCCATAACTTCACAGCTGGTTTCATTCTCCGATTATCTCACTCCAATTTGCTGGTATCGTCTGGAGTGTCGACAGAAGCTTCAGAGGGCTTTATTTATTGTTGATCTTGGAAGCAACGATTACAAGTACGCGTTCTTGAACGGCAAATCCATCCTAGAAGTTGAAGAGTACACACCACTCATAACCAACAACATTGTACATATGTTATCGGAAATCTGGAGAGCTGGCGTATCAAATATTTTGGTCACCGGCATGTTGCCATTGGGATGTCTTCCCGGATACCTTTCTTTGCTTCACAACGTTAATCCGGCCGAGTTCGACGCGGACAACTGCCATATAGGGTTGAACAACTTCGCTAAGAATCACAACGATCAGCTCAAGCAAGCTATTTCTCATTCATGGTCAGACGGTCCTTACGCTCAGTCTCAGGCTCTTTCTGAACTTGGAGAAAGTGCTTCTTACTCTCAGATCCTTTATGCTGATTATTACAATGCTTTCATGGCTCTCCTTCGCAAAAATTTGAATAATCGGAGGGTTTTGTTTCGAGAAGACGGGTTTCATCTCACTGACGAGGCAAACAAGTATATTGTGGGAAAGCTCATCAGCGGAAACAACTTCATCCAGCCAGAGATTCATCTTCCCAAAGTCAATCATTGTGTTATGTAAGAAGTTCAAACTTGTTCCATTGTTTTTGTAAGAAATTAATATTTTGCAACACTTCAACAATGTCGTAATGAAATACAATTTTCGCTTGATTTCAAACCAGAGTTTACCATGGATAACTCAATGCTCTTTTATTTATTAGGGCGACAGTTCCTTAGATTATATGATTACGTCTAATCTATCCAGTTTGTTAGGGTTCAGGTCATTTCCGGTGCCTTTGAAGTGAAACGGTTCAGTGATTAAGGGTTCTATTTTTAGGATGTTGCTGGAGTTTTGCAGGAAATGAATGTGGAATTGTATCAGAACAACCTGCTCTCTCTCTCTCTCTTTGTTATTTAACCAAAACATAGCCACTGAAATAATCTATTCCGGTACATGCACAGTACTATCAATATTGATTGAGTCAATTTATTCCAGAACATGCACAGTGGACTCAATACTCCCTTCAGCAGAAGATAGAAAAGCCTTAATACGTATCGCATTTTATCATCTCTTTTAATTTCCTTTTCATCTCAAGCACCCCTTATCAATCATAGTCTTTTACATTCAATTTAAGATGGCCATTTGCAGGAAAATTAATTTGATTATGATAATTTCATGATTCTTGGATTTTGCATGTTGTAATTCCTACAAATTAGTCTCTTAATTAGAGGTGTATCATCAATCCCCATTAGCCTTGGCCATTCGCACGCTTCACTAGTCAATTTAACGCCATAGAGCTTGAGCTTTCATTCCCACACGCTTCTTCTAAAGCATTGCATGATGCAACCCTTCTCTGTTTCAAGAGAGAGAGTGTATTGGCATTCAAGTGTGTTCGGTAACGAACCATAAGATCAAGTAAATCGACCTTTAATGTTTTTAAAACCAAAGATACAGTCATGAATGGGGCCTGCGTTCCGCTTTGTACAGTATAACAAAGCATTCTTATTCCATTGTTTTATTCCAGGTACTCTGATCCCAAACACAATATGATCCATAAGAAACTGCAGCATCTAACAAACGTACTCTACCGAGCATCCTTTGATAAGAGATTGTTGCTTTCAACTTTCCTTGCATTGCAGAGGTCATCAGCCGAGTCACCCCTTTCAAAAACAGCCGCTGCCCCCATTCCACTGCCTGCATTCAAGAGATTCAAGGTTAAACGCATACTCCAGCAGTATCCAAGATAGGAAGAAATAGAAAGAAAAAAAATACCTATGCACATTGATATCACTCCAAAGCGGCAGTCTCTACCTTGCCTCTTCATCTCATGCAAAAGAGTAGCAACACATCGCACACCTGTTACAAACAGAAAGCAGAGAATGCATAAATTGATGTGGTAATGCTTCACATAATATTCGTATTAAAGCCCTGGCAGTTATGCACATCACACTGCATACACAAACATACTTCAGACTGTAGCGCCAAGAATATTTCACAGTAGCATACTCGGATTCGTTTTAAGCTAAACTCAGAGAACAATATCTTCCTGTGCCCCACCCCTATGCTAGATGGACTAAAAATTCCAAAAGCAGTTCTTTTCATTATACAAGGCTAGTAATTACCCGTTGCACCCAGAGGATGCCCAATGGCCATTGCACCTCCATTAACATTGATCTTTTCTGCATCAAGTCCCAGCTTGTTACGGCAATATACAAATTGGGATGCAAATGCCTGCACAAGGAGCAATAAAATAATTGCATGACTTGAAAGTCATCTTAATTACAAAGAAATATAAGAAACTTACAAAGTTAGGCAATAATTTTATTACCTCATTTATCTCAAAAAGATCAATATCATCAAGTTCAAGACCAGCAGACTTAACCGCAGCTGGAATCGCAACAGCAGGGCCAACACCCATGATAGCAGGATCCACACCAACAGCAGCAAAAGTCCTGCACAATTGCCATGTATTGATTCAGAAAGAGGAAAAAGGTTCACTTGTTTCTCATTGACATGGGACCATCCATATGTATTAACATCATAAGGACCATGGCAACTTATTAAACTTGCTGAGCTAACTAAGAAGAAAAAGGGTCAGTTTACATAAATCAATAAGGACAATCAACTCGTAAATACAGACGATGCCATTATTATTGATAATGCTATGTTAAGGCCAGAAAACAGTGAAATCTCAAGCTACAGGCAACATTTCCAGCAAAACTATCTTCAGGAACAGGTAGGCCCACAATCCCTTCACATCCCACAACATAGATTGCATAATTCAAAACTTTGATCGTCTCTTTCAGAAAAGAGTTTCAGAAGAAAACATCAATCAAATCATAGTGAAAATGGCATTCCTTGATTGAATTAAAGGAAAGACTGGAAAGACACATGCTTTCATGATCAAACCCCACTTGGAGTCAAGCCAAGACTGTTTAACTGGGACCGAAGAAGTTCAAAACAAACAGGTGCCGCTTAAAGAAGCCAAGAACCAATAAAATAACTGATAAGTGGTCATTGTACACCTTGATGATGACAAAAAAACTGAATCTTAGGGCAGATCCATCAAAAAGACTTTGGATTTTCAAGAAGAAAGGAAATCATTTGATTTATGTAAATTCTGTTCATCAGGTCTATGCATGAATTCCTAATTTTTCCTGCTTTAGGAAACTAATCAGACATATGTACTAAAAACTTGCAAAAGTCAGATACCTGAATACGCCAAGGATCGGTAGACCTTTGCGCATGGCAACGCTTCTCTTCATGAGCAGGACAGCCCCAGCACCGTCACTGACTTGGCTAGAATTTCCTACAATACAAGTAACAAACCGTTAAAAAACTGAAATAAGCTGGTGAAAACATACATAAAAAGAAAAGAAACTCCGTTGCATAAGCTTATACCAGCTGTGGTAGTTCCATCTTTCTTAAACACAGGCTTCAACTTTGAAAGCTCTGACAATGATGTGTTTGGCCGAATTCCATCATCAACTGAAATTGTGACAGGTTTCTCTTCACCAGTTTTGGGGTCAACAATCTTCAAACATGGAAGTTACATTAGCACCTTTACATAAGAACACAAGCACTTGGGCAAAAGCACAGGGAACATATATGTCAAACATATCATATTGCCAGCATTAAAAGGAAAAAGAAAAAAGAGTATATACCTTGGTTGCCACAGGGATAATTTCATCTTTAAATTTACCAGCAGCAGTAGCAGCAGCAGCCTTCCTATGAGACTCCACCTAACAAGATACATCTTGAGAAAATCAATATCAAAGAATCCTGCTAAACAATGTAACATACAGAATTATCCATTTAACTTACTGCCGCCTGGTCTTGCTCCTTCCTAGTCACACCAAACCGATGTGCAACATTTTCAGAAGTAACACCCATGGGAAGAAGACAATTCTGAGCTTGTTCAAAAGCCTTTGCCTATCATAACAGAGACAAGGAAAGCATGTCAAAATCAAAATTTCTTGTGCAACATATATAACCAGGAGGAGGGAGCAGTATACTTTTGGATTAACTGATCCTTCCCAAGCCATTGGATTGGTTGTCATGGATTCCAGCCCAGCCCCAATACCTAAATACAATTGGTATTATAGAAACAAACAACCACATTCTTTTCAAAAAGGATTTCTCAAAATATAGGTGCCTTCTTACCGATGTCATAAAACCCGGCTTTAATAGCAGCAGCCACATCAGCAACTGCCTGAAGCCCAGATGAGCATTGCCTGTTCACAGTTCTAACAGGCACAGTTTCTGAACCATAGATAAAATTCAAAAACTTGTCAACAAAAAATCAAGATACACAAGAACTCCCGCACAAATTCTAATGGATATCCTTACCAGGGAAACCAGCATAGAATGCAGCCATCCTGCATTCACTTGCTCTTTGAGATCCTGGTGCCAAGACTGTACCCACAACAATGTCTCCAACTTCACTAGGATCGACGTTTGTTTTTTCTATCAATGCCTGCACGACCCAAGTACAAGGTACACATATATAAGCAATTACTTTAACTTCAGGTTTCGGGTTGAACTAAATTACTAGTCAAGTACCATTACCATATGTCAAACTTGTAACATGTTATAAGTCTGATGTTTCTGTTACAACTTCCAATCATGTGACATTCAATATCACAGGTACAGCATTCCACTATAATGGTTTATTAAGATCAAGGAAAAATAAAGATACAAGGATTTTGCACCTTCATACTGATATTGGAAGAGCATCAAAGTTATCAAAGTTGTAACATAGAAGGTCAGATTTCTAAGAAACATAAAGCATTGAAACTAACAAATAAAGTTGTAACACGGAACGTCAGATTCGAAAAACAGAACTTGAGAACTGTAAATTGTTACCAGTCTTTTGGTATCCATATCAGCCCAGTAGTAAGAAGTAAACCTTAAATAGAAAAAAGACATGCCAATTAACGAAAAACACCTTCAAAACGGGTGCAAGCAGATCATCAGGGTAAGTGTCCTTGAAACCACCACGTTTTGATTTGCAAAGAGGAGTCCGATAAGCTCTGAAACCCAAAAACTCTCATTTTAAAAAGAAAAAAATCCAATCTAATCGATAGATAATATAATTTACATATCACCAATTTACTCACGCGACTATCACCACATCATCACCATAAACAGAGGTCCTATGATATGAAGCGCTGTCTCCAGCTGCACATGCTGATGCCTGCACACAAAAATTAACCAATAATCATAAGCTATTAGAACTTGATCCAAAATTCCAGTTCTAAAAACAAAAATGCATCAGACTTAAACTATGTCACAAAATTTTAAATACTCTTTTCGTTTTTGATAATCGTTTCCAATTGCCAACCAAAGAACGGCCAATTAAAACAAATTAATTACAAACTAAATCTGCTAAAAAAATTTCCGATTCATGCATGGAGGGAAACTTACGGAGAGAGCGGATTCGTAGTTGTGAGAAGAACTATTGGAAGGACGGAGATGTTCAAGCAATACTCGCTGTCTATTGATGGCTTTCTCCATTATCTTTCACGACGGGAAGGGATCGAATTGGTTTCTGCCCTAATTGAGCTTTCGCGCTATGGCTGCAACAAATTGGAAATGACGAGAAGGAAATCAAAAGATTATTATATATCGTTTGTTTGATTATACTGACTATTACAGACAAGGCAGATATGAGATGGAGATGTGTGCAATTACGATATTCTTTTCTGTCAAGAAGATTTGAACGGTGACGATGACGGACACGCAATCACCACATACAAGTCAGCTCAAGGTTTGGTTTCCCCCAATCTCGCATGTAGCGCGTGTCCATTTACTTTCTTACTTTTGTCTTGTTTCAGTTTGGTTAAGTAACATTAAAGTCCATATATTTTTCTTAATTACAACAAAATACATGAAGTTTTAGAAATATGAACACAAATCCTAAATATTAGATTTTGCTATTAGGAAAAAAAAGGAGGATTCTTTTATCTTCAATTATATCATAAAATGGATATTGGTTCAATGAAATTAAAATATAATTTATTTTCTATTTTAACCTTTTAACTAAGTATGTGCCTTTTATTATTAATTTTTATTTTTTTTACATCAATTTAAAATAATTATTGTTACAAATTCGAATTTTTTATGTCAATGTACTAAATTTATTGTAATCTCACCAATATAGCAATTTTAACAAATGAATTTTATCAAGAATATTTCAAAATTATTAAGAAAGCATTGATTTTGAATAAAAATTTTGATAAATGATAAAAATAATATATTTATAGATTCAAATATAATTTTTATAAATTATATTGACTAATTTGATATTAAACCTTTAAATAGTAGATTATAGTAAAATTTGAAAATTTGATTGTGATAAATACAGCAAGAAAAGCAAAGATCTTATCATATAACTATTATTTTTTTTTATATAAAAAAACCATATTAGATTAGGTTACATTTATTACATTTTTTATGCGAATTTTTGAATATGTATATAAGGGCACATCTTTTATTATCATAATTTAAAATAAATAATATTAAGCACATTAATTGTTTATATATTTATTCATATAAAATTAAATGATACGATATGATTCAGTAAGTGAAATGAAAAAAAAAACATAATATATAAAAATAAAAAATTTAATAAAAAATTATTTCACTCTTCTAATTATATTAATGCTGAATAAAATCATATACTGATAAATTTGTGAATTCATTTTTACAAATTTATTAAATTTAAATAATATTAAGAAGAAAATAAATAACCTATTTAATATATCAATTAAGTTAATAAAATTAAAATTGTATATTATAAAATAAAATGTGCAATACCCACAAACTGTTTCCATATTTTTCAGTCATATTTGCAAGCTTTTCACATTCTTTTTTTTTATTAATTTATTTTCATTATTATATTTTTTATAAAATTAATTAATTTTAGTTTTTTAGCATTTTAATTTTGATAAAATAAATTTTTTACTGTACGATTATTTCAAAACAAATTGCAAACAGAAAAATGTTGGCTCCAGTTGGCAAAACAAAGAAGTGGCAACGCGCCCTGACGCCCGCGGTAGATTGTTGTTTAAGAAAAACTTTTAAGGATATCTACGCATGCGTGCCGGGTTGGGGATAAAATTGCAGATACTACTATTTTTCAAAGGGTTCTGGAAGCAGAGAACGTATTTGGTACATCGCGTATCATCTTATCAATTAATTGAATTGCTAAGTACCGTTTGATTAGATGACCGTTCCTTGTTGTGCGCAACCACTCAAACATAATCAGTGCTCGATGATATTCGAAACCAAGTGAAACAATAAAATATTTAAAAGTCAGTCAAAGTTTGGATGCTACGTATGTACTTTTTTCCCCTTCATTCTTCAAAACAAAAATTAATAAAATTGAATTTACATTTTTCTTAAAAAAAGTGAAAAACATAATATTTACTTTTTTCAAAATTCTAGCATCAAAACTGAATACATAGATATACTACCATGGGACATAATTTTCTTTTTACCCTCAAAAAATATTTTTTTTTCCAAAATTATATCAAATACTAGCGTAGGCACAATATCAAAGAATCAAACTAAATTGATATATTTAAACCGAGTTGATTAATTTAGTTTGATTTTAAATAGTTTCGATTTAATTCTAAATTTTATAAATTACAAATTAAACTTTTTAGATTCAAGGTTTTATTTAAGTTATTAATTTAAAAATCGATCCCAAACAATAAAATAAGAGCATTTTATGTTTATGTACATGTATTAGTCATTTAAAAATAATTATATTGTACTACAAATACTATTATTTATGATCATGCGGGACTCATTTGGTATATAATTTGACACAATATTTAAAAAGAGTTATTAAATTTTCTCAATGAGAAAAAATATTTGATATTAAATTTAAAAATAAAAAAAAATTAGTTTGGTTAACTATGCTATCAAGAATAGTTTTGCATTAGAAGTCTAATAGTAATCAATATTCTAAACTATTATTTTAAATAGATTGATACAAAATGTTATACTAAAAATGTAGACACTTCTTAACTCTATTACTATAAGGTTGTGTTTGTTTTTAGGAAAGGAAATGTTAAAGGAAAAAAGAGGGGAAAGGAAAGGAAAAAGAAAAGAAAAAGAAAGGGAAAAATAATGTCATTCTCTTATTTGGTTAGTAAATAAAATAAATAAAGAAATGGTCGTAATTATTTTTTACTATTATTAGAATACAAAATAATTTATATACTTACTAATTTAAAAATTAAATTAATTTTAAATTTTAATTCTAACAAAATTTTATAATTTTAATAATTAATGTATTAAATAAATATTTAAATTTTAACTATGCAAATATTATTTTATTTATACAATAATTTTTTAATTTTAATTTTATTATAATTTGATTGTTAAAAATGATTACCTACTAATTTTATATTCAGGTATAATTAATTTATTCTTAAAAATTTTAATATTAGACCACCAACATATTTAATAATTTATTATCAAAAATTAATAGTAAAAAATAAATAATCTAATTTTTTAAAATAAAATAAACTTGTAACAAAAATAAATATTTACATTATTAAATTTATATGATAGTAGAATTAAAAATTTATATTTTAATAAAGGTAAAACTATAAAATTTTTTGTTGACTCTTAGAATATGAATTTCCCAGTAGTGATGAAGGAATTCATATTCCTTCACCATGAGAAAAAAGGATTCTTCTTTCCGTTTATTTTTCACAAAAACAAACATAGTAATTTAAATTATTCTCCTTTTTCTTTTCTTTTTTCCTTTCTTTCTCGAAAAACAAATACACCATAAAATTATATCACTTGTAATATCTAGTTATCTTTTATTTGAAATTTTTTTCATTAATTTAAGAATAAATTTGGTAATTTATCATTAATTTAATAGTAAAAATTCAACCTTACATACTCCACGACATTACAAAAATTATATAGTATTATTATTATTATTATTATTATTATTATTATTATTATTATTATTATGCCTCAAGACTAGTAACTAGAATTTATGTTAATGCTATTACTTCTTAACCATACTTTTCCAAAAAACTTAGCTCTTTATTAATTAGTAACATTTTCAATAAAACTTACTTTGGTGAGAAACTCATAATAGTAATGAAAAATTTGATCAAAATGCATCAATAAACAAATATAAAAATTAGAAATATAGAGAAGCATATCTTAAAACTTTTGAGAAAGAACGAAATATTGAATGGAAAAAATGGAGAAAATAAAAGATGATAAATTTTTTATTTTTTATTTTTTTGTCCTTGTGAAAGAGACATGTGAATAATTGTTATGAAATGAAAAGAGTTGAGAGTTGAGTTTTTACATAGTTAAATAAAAGAATTTTAAAACTTAAAATGGTATTAAAGATAAAAAGGAAAATTTGAATTTGAATTTTATTTGAACACAATCAATTAAAAAAATGACTTTTTATCATTTTACAATTTTGTACTAAATTAAAGAATTTTATTAAAAAAAAGTTAGTTTTTGATAAATTTTTTAAATATATATATATATATTAAAATTTCTTACATTTTTTATTTTCAAGAACATACAATTCTATCCAAATGCTATATTAAACAAATCCTTAAATGTTTAGATAAAAAATTCAACTTAAAGTAAAGTTTAATGTTAGTGGTGAGCACTCTACTTCACTTAATCATTGAGATGATAATACTAAGCAAACAACAAATATGTTATCGTTGGCCACACCAAATCATACTAAGAGCTTTAGGGATAATAATCCAAGAATATTAATATCGCAGACCGATAAGTTTTATTCATAATATTGAGAACAATATGAGTCACAAATGTCACGTAAAAATTGATAACTATCCACCAGTTGAAATAAACAACTATCTCAAGTGCTAAATAACTACCCACAACGTGAAGTAACTACCAATTATCTTGGAATAATTGCTCATTATTTAGAATAATTATTCATTATCTAGAATAACATCCCACAAATTGAGATAACCGTCTATTTAAAGTTTGTAAAAAGCAAAATTCACTTTAAAGCAAGCAATAATAGTTATGTTGTTGAAATTCCACCATATACATATTTTCTCAAAACCTTATCTCATAATTTATTTTACTTTAAGCACTGCAGTTCAAAGATTTTATTTTCTAACTTAAGCATCGAAAAGTTATTACTGAACACACTTCGACATATTTGATCATTGTAATTTTGTAGGAAAAATTGAGATGCCAACAATTGAAGATCAAATAGGAGAACTCACTACAATTGAAGAGTGAGAAGAATTCACTTGTTGATAACTGACATATGAAAATTCAGTATGAACATTTAAAAAAAATGAATCAAAGCTAAACTAAATGTATGTGTTTGATTTTATTTCATCTTCAGTTTGCTTCATTTTCATTTTCAAAAATCAAAATATTCAATTTGCTTAACCTTAATTGAATGTATTATAACCACTTTGAGGTTTAGTCATATCCAACAATAACTTCCATCTCCTACTTCTATAAACCAAGCTTAGAGAAAGAAAAAAATGTTCAGTCCATGAGAGCGATACCAAATCGAGGCAAACAAGCCCACTGTGCCAAAAGAAGAATGGACTCACTAAGCCAAGATTACTCACTAATACTAATCTAATACTTTTGAAATACAAGTATCTAAGAATTAAAGTTACTAGATGTGATCTTAGGAATTTACTGAATTTCTATGCATAGATGTATACGAAGGAGTGGTTTCAATGGCGGATGGGTGAGTAGCACGTGAAAACCTACCTAATTGGACAATGAAATTGAGCACAAACTCCCATCTAGTTTCAAATTTCTTATTGTTCCAAAGAAAAGATCGATTAAACTATTGTAATTATGTGCACCTTTGATAAAATTGATCTAGTTAAAGAATTGAATGAACAATTATATGATAAGGCCTCTACAAGTAACTTTGAAAAATGTAAACTAAACTTTTAGGAGATGCAGCCTCATCTTTTTAAAATCTATTAGTTTTTAACGCAATACTTGTTATTTTGTAGGTATAATATAAAGTTTTATTAAATGCAATTAAACTTTCATGAAGTTCAATTAGAAACCAAAATATTTTAATTTTTCTAAAATTAAGATTGAAACAAAGAATGGAAATGATAAAATTGAATAAAATTATTAATTTTTTTTATTTTAGACCTTTTTTTGGTTTTATAAAAATGTATGAATGTGGAATATTACCTTATAAAAAAATTGGACAATTTCTTTTAAAATATAAATATTTTTTAAAGGTTGTAATAGAATAACATCACAATTTAACATATTTCACATCAATATCATAAATTTTTAATTATTAATTCACTTTCATTAATAATATTCAAGATTCAAAAGTATGCTAACAAGTAATAACCATGGTCTATAAATAACACAAATTATACAACCAAAATAAAATTAAAACAAAAATCCTTTAAATATTGCATCAATCGATTTACAAAATTCAATAATAAATAATTACAATTTAATCACAATATTATATCTAACATGCCACATCTCACATTGTTAATGGGTGAGTATGAGTTATAATTTATATAACTTGGGTTCTCTAAATTTAATAGACATGTTTAGATTGTAAAATTTAAGAGTAAATCTGTTATGGACTATATACCCAAAGAAGACAATGTTTATTCGATGTGTAGATATTTTATTCTATAATATATCTTTTACTTTATAAAATATCTATTATAGCCCCTTTATGAAGATGTGAAGTCCAAAAAAAAAAAATATATCACATCCTACATCATTGATAGATGAATTTGGATTATAACTTATATAACTTGCTCCGATTCTCTTAACTAAGTAAACATATTTTGAGTTGTAAAATTTAATAATAAATTCATAATGAACTATGTATCCAAAGTAAACAATATGTACTAGTTATTAGGCATGAATTGTCATATAACAACAACTCCACGTAAAACGTTTAGTTTTAACTTTTTCTAGTATGCTTTTAATAAACCTTCATAAATACAATATAATTAAATTATAACAATAAAAAAAGATTGAACAAACTTCATTTAATAAACATGTCATCCTTATTACTAGCATTAACCTCATAAATTTTACAAGAATTAAAAAAATATATAATATTTAAAAATTTTAAATAATTATATGATTGTTATAAATTACCCAACAATACTTGAATAGAATAATAATGTGATACCAATTATTTTGAATACATATCAAAACCTTAAGAGATTTAGGACTTAAAAACTTTTTGAACATAATTTGACTATTAACTAACAGTGACTGTTCATATATTTGAATTTTACTTGCCTTTACTAGATGGAAACTTATGACTAAACTAGAGAAATAATAGAAAATTAGGGAAGAACTTAGAAATTAAATGATGTTTGGTAATAATAGAAAATAATAATTGAAAAAATAATAATAAACTCAGCACCATTTAATTTTTTTTTTTTTTGTATTTATCATGTATATTTAAACAAAAGTTAATAAATAATATATTAATATTATATATTCAAATAAATAAATAACATACTAACATTATCCTTAAATGATATTTGAGATAATATATTTATATTGTATAGTTAAAAAATAAAACTTATCCTTAAATGGCATTTGAGATATTGATGAGGTGAAGATGAATATATTCACTATTGATCTACAGTAATTTTGGTAATGTAAAATAATATTTGCTAGTATTTATTTATTTATTTATTTAATATTATTTTAATTGCAAATATTCATATGAGGTAAAATTTATTCAAAAACAATAAAAATAGTCATTTTGATAAGATTGAATTGAAAATAATTATTTAATTATATCAGGTTCAAAATAAGATCATTTTAAGAATTTTTCAATAAAAAAATAAAAATAAAAAATGCAGCCCCAACTTATGACCTTTTGTATGCAAACATCAAACTAGTAATTTTTTTTTTTAATAAAAAATGCGGCCCTAACTTATTACGCTCAACAAGATTAATGAGTTAGATTCAATTATCAAATATTAATAAATTTTAAGGTGATTAGAATATAGAAAATACAAGTGAGTGATTAGGAGAAATGATTGAGTGATTTTAAGATATGAAATATGTGTAGTTTTTTTTTTTTTTTGTTTTGAACACAAAATACTATATGTGAGTGAATGATTAAGAGTTATTAAAGAGGAGATGAGTGAGTGATTTTTCTCTTTTCTATAATAAAGCCAATAATTGTTTCATGTATAAACTTACTCATAAGTATCAATACCAAGTTTTGAATTAGACGTTTTAATTTTTTAAAATATTTTTTAAATTTTCAATTATTATGTTAGTATTCTAAATTAAAACTTTAATTTTATGTGTGTGTGTGTATAAAGTTGTTTGTTATAAATTATACTATAAATTCATACAACTTAATTAATTAAAATAGAAAATTTTATATAAGAATTTCAAAAGCATAACATCACTCCCAACACCATCAACTTGGTGCATAGCCACGGAAGCAAGACATGTTAAAATAAGTGGAAGACAAATTGGTTGTTTAGGGGATGTAACATGTTTGTAAAAGATAAGTGGCAAAGAAAACACAAGAGACATGTAGAGCTGGTAAAAGAAATACTAACAGAGGTTGTGAGCTCAACTCCATACATAATTTTCAAATGTAAGCCATTTGATTTGTTAGAGAATTTCCAAAATAATGCACGAAGAATGCATGCATGTATGTATATATATACCTTTATAAACATAAACTTTAGAGCCACAATATTTGAATAAATGAATGGAAAAAGAAAAGAGGCAATAAATTGGGAGTCACGACTTTAGGCTGTGGCCCCCAACTTCATGATTAAAGCCACAACTTTAGGCCACGACCCAAAGTTGGAGTTGTAGCACTAGATTGTAACACCAAACTTTTTGTTTCGATTATTTTATAAGTTAGATGCACAAAGTCACAACGTCAGACTATGACTTAGATTGAATAGACATGATCCTTTAATATATTGTTTCATATTTTGATTTAATTTACACATTTAATTAAATTTAAAAATGATCTGATTACCATAAATGAAAGGATACCATAAATAGAAGTGTTTCTACAAAAAGTTATATGAACATCTATAAATAGTAGGCATGTGATGGCTTTTAAAAAAATACATATCTATTATTAGAATTTCTTCTACATTTTTCCACCATTCTTTTAAAGTTTCATGCATTAAATTTCATATTTTTTGCATTAAAATTTTTGTGTTTTGTTTATCTGTAGAAATAAAACATTAATTGTTGGTAGGCTTGTGACATTAAGAATTTTTGGGTTTATTTTCATCAATGCACAATGCAGGTAAACAATCAAGCGTTTCATTTTATATAAAGACATATTTACTTAACTCATATACATCACTAATTTGATAGAGACAAATAGCATATTAAGAAAAGTGATTACTATATCGTAATTTGAAGCACACCATTTGCAAATTTATTTTCTTTTCTCTGCACGTTATATTATTATCGTTTATTGCTTATTTATTTTATCTACATTAAGTTTGCTCTTCTTCATCAACTTCAACTTGTAAGTTTCTATCAATTTCCCCAACATTACCTGACTTTTTGTTGATTTTCAATTCTAATTAGGTTCAGGCCATTATTCTGTCCTTCGGATAATGTTTACCTCACATGATCATCTCTCTATAAAATAAAATAAAACAAGGGTAACTTCACTAGCATTGTTCATACATTTAAATATTCACTTTCCAATATAAGGCACTAGATAATAATTTCTTAGTTTCTGATATTTATGTTAGTTTATATTTTTTTGTTTTACAAAAAATTATTATATATTATCAAATTTGTCATAAACTATCCTAAATTTTTTGAATAATTTTTTAATGCATTTAGAGGTTAATTTATTTAAGATGGCGACCATGCGTGGTATTTTTTGGTCATTTTATCTTATGATTAAATATTTATTTTTTTATTTTTTATTTCAATTCAAACTCTTTGCCTTAACCAAAACATATTTATTAGTCAAATTATTTTGTATATATATTTTACATACCTCTCTTAAAATTTAGTGAAATCATATTTAAAAATTAATAGAAAATATCGTTCAATAATAAAACTAGTAATTTTGATTGTTAATTGATTTCGACTAACAAAAAAAGTAAAATAATTTTATATTTTTAAAAAATAAATGAACATATGAAATAAAAAAATAAATCCAATCTCCTCCTCCTCAGTTGACTATTTTTGTTAGTCAAAATCAATTAACCTTCAAAAATAAATTGAAGACCAAAACTAAAATTTTATTATTAAAAAATATTTTTATTAGTTTTTTTAAAAAATATACATCCATATATAATTTCGTTAAAGTTTATAGGAAAAATGTGACTAGTGTAGGATATTCCAGCCACTTGTCAGCTTAAGTGGCACGACAAGGGATGCCACGAATGGCTCTCCATGCAGTGAAGTATGGCTAAATAATTTTACGTCAATATTTGTGCACATGCGAATTTATACAGTACGAGTATATTAACCATAAAAATACTCCTCTATGGTAAATTTTAAATCGTCAAAACAATTTTTTATGATTTTAATTATTATTTAAAATTTAGAAAGTAACATCCAAAATTAATGACTATTGACAACTCACGGGTCGGCAATCATAAAAATTGTTGAGATCAAAGGAGAGATAAGGCAGGCCTAAAATCTTGGAGCAACAAGGTGTCATATCTTCACAATCGGAGCAATAAGGAAGCTGTTATCAATTGGTGGAGAGAGTTCGAGTGGCAACAGAGTTCTAGGTCCAACTTGTTCAACCCGAATGGTACTACAAGGAGATGTAACAATTGTGCATGAGATCACAACAAATTCGGAGGATTTTGGTTCTGAAGTGATTGCATCCATGTCAGCCACTAGTTCACAACAACATTTCAAATAAGTTGTATTTGTCAAAGACACAGATGGTTTTCTGGTTTTCTGGTTTTCTGGACGTACAAATGGTCGGTCTCATCAATTCAAACCTCAACTGGCATTTTTTGGACAACAACAAAGACAACGACAATCTTCCTCTGCTTATCGTGGATCACAATCCTTTAACTTAACTGCATGCGGCTTCCAAGCTCAACAACCGCAAGACAACAACAAGGATTTTAGTGACAATTCAAGATCCAGTTCCAAGATACGTCGACTTCCTCCACCTAGTGAACGTCCGATGACACCAATAGAAAGAGATATGTATCGCGAGGAAAGATGTCAATATTACGGAACAATAGGACACGTTGTCAAAATTTATTGGTGAGTGCCAAAGAAAGCAACGACACAGCATGGTATTCCCCAAGCACTTGTAGCTCTCAAGTTAGATAATGTAATAATTGATTCTGAATGGACATCTGACGCAGGTGCATCAAATCACATGAGAAGTAAGTTAGACATGCTTACTAATATAAAAGAATATAAAGGAACGGATACTGTTTTAATTGGAAATGGATCATCCCTACAAATTAGTGGTATAGGTGATTCGACTATAAAACACAATAATAAAAATACTATTTTGCCACTTTAAAATGTTTTATTTGTTCCCAACTTAACAAAAAAATTTACTCTCTGTTAGTCAATTAACAACTCAGTTTTCTGTCAATTGTGAATTTTGTAATGTCAATTTTGATATTAAGGATCGAGCAACGGGACAAAAGCTGACAAGAGGGACACGCAGAGGTGGTCTTTATGTTCCAAAACTGCAACATCTTTGTGATAGTTGTCAGTTAACAAAACTAAGTTGATTACCTCTTTCTCTTCTGAACAACCAATAACTAACTATGTTAATTTCACAGGACAATCTCCACCTTCTAAGATACTACCAAGTATGTGTCCTTTGTCGTTGATCACCACCACAACAAATTGTTCTCCTTCCATTGTAACAAAAATACCGTCTTCTTCCACATCGCTAAGAAGTCATCTTTATCCGTCTGAAAGTCTTTCATCACCAATCCGAGACATAAACATTAATTCGATTACAATTGACATCAAACCGTATCCAATTCCAATCATATTCTCCATGCAAATATTTCTTCATAACCTGACTTTCATCCAATGCCAACAAACCACCCAAATACTAAGGAATCACGACTCCAGCTTGGGCAGAAGCATCCTAAGATCACTCGTTCTCGTCTTGGAGTGGTCAAACCAAATCCAAAATATGCCTTAACTTCATTAACGTCTACCATTCCTCGTCTCATAATATTCGAGCTGCCTTAAATCATCCAGGATGGAAAGCTGCGATGGAGGAGGAGCTTACTACACTCGATAAAAATCAAACTTGGCAACGTGTTCCTCAGTCTCCTAGTATGCATGTCATTGGGTTAAAGTGGGTGCTTAAGCCAAAACTCAAACTTGATGGCTCACTAGACCGACTTAAAGTACAATTGGTTGCAAAGGGTTAGCATCAAACTGATGGCATAGACTATACAGAAACTTTTTTCTCAGTTATTAAACCGGGAACCACAAGTTTGATTCTCACTCTTACTCTTGTTCAGAAATGGCCTATTTGACAACTTGATGTCAAAAATGCTTTTTTGCATGGATTAATTTCTGAAGACATATACATGGAACAACCTCCCGGGGTGATTGATTCTCAATATCCAACACATGTTTGCAAGGTTCAAAGAGCTCTCTATGGCCTAAAACAGGTACCCCGAGCATGGTTTGATCGCTTTAATGCCTTTTTGCTGAAATATGGTTTTGTGTGTAGTTTAGCTGACCCATCCTTTTTCATTTGTCATTCTAACTTTGGCTCACTAATTCTACTTCTCTACGTAGATGACATGTTAATCACAAGGTCAACGTTAAAGCGTGTCACCACTTTTATTCAGCTTCTTAGCAGTGAGTTTGCCATGAAGGATTTAAGACCTGTCCATCACTTTCTCGGAATCGAAATTTGTGACACACATGATGGACTTCATTTGTCACAATCTCATTATGCTGTTACCTTACTAGAAAAGCAAACATGCTTGACTATAAGCATATGAGTACACTCTTGAATCGAAAAAAGTATTTGTTCCAAATGCAAAACCTCCAGATGATCCAAGCTATTTTTGAGGAACAGTTGGCACACGGCAATATCTTACCTTACTCGACCAGACCTCTCCTTCTGCGTCAACTATGTGCCACAGTTTATGCATGCTCGAACTATTGCCCATTTGAAAATGTTCGACGTGTCCTTCGGTATGTGAAAGGAACAATTCATCCAGGATTAAATTTCACTTCTAACATAACACTTCATTTGTATGCCTTTTTGGACGATGATTGGGCTGATTGTCCAATCACGAGACGTTCCACCACTGGGTACCGCATGTTTCTTGGCCTAAATCTAATATCTTGGTGTGCGAAAAATAACATACAATCTCTCGCTCCAGTACTGAGGTAGAATATCAAGCTATGGCAAATACAGCAGCTGAACTAACATGGCTGACTTTCATTCTGAAGGATCTACGCATTCTACTTTCTTCTCCTCCTAGATTATATTGTGACAACCTTAGTGCTCTTCTCATGACTGTTAATCCAGTTTTTCATGCACGCAGTAAACACATTGAATTGGATTGCCATTTTGTGAACGAAAGGTTGCTCTTGGTCTCCTAGTCACTCGATATATCTCCAACACGGAACAACTTGCGATCTATTCACTAAACCAATATCTAAGGCAGCTCTCCAATATTTTTGCACCAAACTCAAGCCTCCAGCCTCTGCATAGTTTGCAGGGGTATTGACAACTCACAACTCAATCATAAAAATTGTGGAGATCAAAAGAGAGATAAGATGGGCCTAAAATCTTGGAGCAACAAGTTGGCTTATCTTCATAATCAAAGTAATAAGGAAGCTGTTATCAAATGGTGAAAAGAGTTTGAGTTGCAACATAGTTCTAAGTCCAACTTTTTGAAATCGAATGGAAGTCCAAGGAGATGTAACAGCTGTACATGAGATCACAACGATTTCCGAGGATTTCGGTTCTGAAGTGATTGCATCCATGTCAGCCACTAGTTCACAACAACAATTCAAATAAATTTGAATTATTTTTATGCAGTTTTTGTGCTGAGTTGTTAGCTCAGCTTAGTTTATTTAACAACGTTTTTGTAAGGTCTTGTTGCTTGTGCTCACGCTTTTTCTTTTTTTTTTTTATTATTCTTCAAAGAATAACATTCTGAAAATAATAAAGACCATAATTTTCACTTCCAGTTTCTTTCTCTTCTAAGATGACACCGAGGGTCGAGTTGTACTTGGGTACAAAATTGGAGGGCATGGTGCCCCACCTCCTCCCTCACTTGCAAATTCCCAATGACTCGAGAGATAACAACAGATCAAGTGATGAAATCAAGCAACGAAACTCCTCGTGGACTTCAAAAAGCTGCATCCCGCCACGTGTTTGAAATCTGACTTGAGACATCGACGGCACATTAAGGAAAATGAATCCAGCACGTAAGGGCGAGTGTTGGAAATGAAAGAAGTGGGCTGACACGTGAGAGCCCAATGACTAACGAGGAGGTGTTGACGAGTTATTGGATCACTGTTTCTCTCAGCTTTATGCAGGCCCGTCACAATGCTCTCATCCACGTGTTTTGTTTTGTTCGTCAACATATTTATTTTTCAACACGTGAGAGCCCAACGTGGATTTCAATTTCGGTAGTTTGTGGGACTCTGTGATATTGAGTATGCGTTTTTGTCTTTATACGGCAATTATAACACCTTCGTTCGGTTTCGGTTGCATTAGCATTAACACAACCAAACGGTGAGTACACTTCAACCCAACTTATTAAACAATCCAGATTAAATTTAATCAATTCGTTTCCATTTAAGTTATACAATTTAAATTTAATATATAATAAAAATATTAAGATGATTTAATTTCACAAATATAATAACTAACTTCATAATAAAATACATGTTGAATAAGTGAAATTTACCATAGTCTTTTATAAGATATTTTTATCTTCCAATTTTATTCGGTTCCATAGAGAACGTTAAATTAATAGAAAATTTATTACAAATTTTCTTGCCTATTATTTACGCCGAGAACTGACTCCAAAATTGGGGTAATATGTTTACTACATGTCATCGAAGTCTTCTCCCACGTGTCAATACACAGCACCTTCTTCGTAGTATATAAACCCCCAAGAAATAACGATAGCTCCACACAAATCTTTACACCTTTTCTCACTGCTTTCTCTCCTTTCCTTTTCAACCATGCAAGCTTCTCTCCAGTTCTTCGCCAGCCCACCAATCTCCAAAAATAAAACCACTCTCGCTCATTATCCAAATTTTACCTCCCAAATCCTCATCAATCCTTCAAAGAAAAAGCTACCTCGAAAACTTCCCCCACTGCCATCGCCACCGCCAACGCCGCTACCACCACCACCGGAGACGGAACCATTGTTAAAGCTAATAGAAACCAAGTTCCCACCTCGCTTAAATCCAGTGCAAAAGCTTGCAGCCTCCGCTTTGGACAAAATTGAAGAGTCACTAATTTGGTTCTCTGAGAAAGGCAAAAGTTTACCAAAAACAGTCGACCCAACTGTTCAGATATCCGGAAATTTTGCTCCGGTCGAGGAGTGCCCGGTTCATCACCGGTTACAAGTTTTTGGCCGGTTTCCAACTTGTTTACGTGGTGTTTATGTAAGAAATGGTGCTAATCCTAGGTTTGCACCCTCGGGTGGACACCATTTGTTTGATGGTGATGGTATGATTCATGCTGTAACATTGGGAGATGAAAATAAAGCTAGTTATTGTTGTAGGTATACTCGCACGAGCCGGCTCTTGCAAGAAGCTGAATACGGTAGGTCAGTATTTCCCAAGCCAATTGGTGAGTTGCATGGGCACTTGGGTTTGGCTCGACTGGCTTTGTACATGGTTCGAGCTGGAGCCGGCTTGGTTGATGGGTCACGTGGCATGGGCGTGGCAAATGCTGGACTTGTTTACTTCAATGGAAGATTGTTAGCCATGTCAGAAGATGATCTTCCTTATCACGTCGAAATCAAATCCGACGGTGAACTCGAAACAATCAGACGGTTCAATTTCGATGATCAACTCGACTGTCCCATGATTGCACACCCTAAGGTGGATCCTGTTACTGGTGATTTGCATGCACTCAGTTACAACGTTGTAAAGAAACCATACCTGAAGTATTTCAGGTTTGGTACGGACGGAAAGAGATCAGGTGATGTGGATATTACTCTAGACCAACCGACAATGATACATGACTTCGCCATAACAGAAAACTCTGTGATTATCCCGGATCACCAAGTGGTATTCAAGTTATCCGAGATGATTCGCGGTGGTTCACCTGTAATTTACGACGAAGACAAGACATCGCGGTTCGGAATTCTGCCCAAAAACGATGTTGATGAATCGGCTATTAAATGGATTGACGTACCGAATTGTTTCTGCTTCCATTTATGGAATGCATGGGAAGAAAACAATAGCATCGGTGATAAAACTATTGTTGTTATCGGGTCGTGCATGGACCCACCCGACGCAGTCTTCAACGAACACGACGACCCGACACGTAGTGAATTATCCGAAATCCGACTGAACTTAAGAACCGGAGAGTCAACCCGACGGGTAATCGTTTCAGGTATAAATTTGGAGGCGGGTCAAGTAAACCGAAGCCTCCTGGGTCAAAAGACCCGGTATGTTTACTTAGCAATAGCAGAGCCGTGGCCGAAGTGCAGTGGAATAGCTAAAGTGGATTTGGAAACCGGTGAGGTGACAAAATTCATGTACGGTGCGCATCGTTTTGGAGGAGAGCCGATGTTTGTGGCTGAAAACAGTAAAAATATAGGAAGTGAAAGTGAAGATGAAGGGTACGTAATGGGTTTTGTGAGAGATGAAGGAAGAGAAGAATCGGAATTGGTAGTAGTGAAAGCTTCAAGCATGGAGCAAGTGGCTTGGATAAAGTTGCCCAGAAGGGTTCCCTACGGATTTCATGGAACTTTTGTTAGTGCTCAAGAATTGAGTGGGCAGGTTTTATCATATTAATTAGCTTCTACCATTTTAGCAGGAGATATATAAGAAATAAATAAATAAATATACTGGATAGAATAGATAATTGTATACTGTAAGAAATAAGAATTACTGTTGATATTTGGTTAATTACTGCAATGTAATTTGCTTTCTGTTATAAATGAAATCTACTGAACTCAATCACTTGCTGCGTTACTCTTTAATTTTCTGTTGAGGTCTATCCTATGGAGGTACTCAAATTGGAACAGCGATCGATTTTTGGATTTCATCGTAAACTTAATTGATCACTTTTAATTACGTAAATTAATAGTTTAAACCACACTCAAAGACAGGACATTTTCTATTATTATAGGAATTTCTGTGTCAGAAATAATAGTATCTCGAATTATAATCTCTCTGGAATGTAAAATATATCTCTTCTCACCGTCCCCGCAGTGCATGAGACAAATGTATGCGAATTTATGTTCCATAATTGCATTAATTAATTTTGAAGCAACGGGTTTATCAATAACTTGATGAAAAAGATGGCTGTGATGCAAGCAGACAAAGAAAACCGTGAAAATGAGTAAGACGGGGGACATGGTCAAAACAATGTTTATTTGTCTGGAAGCCGCGGTCCAAGTGCGGTTTAACACTCTGTTTATTTGACCAAGTGCAGACTGCCGCCAAATGACGTGGGTCCAAGTCCTTGGTCCGGATTATATAATTTATCGGAATAGATTGTGTTATATATATATATATTATTTTTATTTTTTGAATTCATTATACTATAAGATTCTAACAGTTGAATGCTGAAACATTTTCATCTCCTTTTTTTTTGGGCCACTGAGAGTTTTAAAATTCATTATAAACAATGGTATACGCGACGAATGTCTAGTGTGGACCTCTGTGGATTGAGCAAGAAAGAATCCATCCACAAGCAAATGCCACAACTCTCTTTGGTAACGTTTATGTTTCGTCATTGATTACGTCATCAACCTCGCAATCAACACTGGCCTTCTTCTCCTCGTGGCAGTAAATCAAGACCTCCTTCCGAATTTATTATTTATTCAAATAAAAATAATTGTACAGGACTTGCCGATTCTAGCCATGCACAGCGGTGCGGTAAAACCGGAACCGCCGGGACGGAATTGAAAAATATATTTCGAATTAAAATGATTTTTTTTTTCAGATAAATGTTTGTTCCAAAAATTATAGAATTGGAAGTTTAATTTTAACAATAAAAAATTATTTTAAATAAGAGAAATTAAACACTCTATCTCGTCTTGAAATTCAACCCACGTGTATAAAGTTATACAATTTATTTATAAAATTGTATTTAACACAATTTATTTCTTAAAAGTCAAATAAATATAATTTTATATTTAATAAATTATTTAATTCATAAAATAATAGCATTTAAAATTTTTCATTAAAATTATACAAAATATCTTTATTAATTTTAAATAAATATTTTATATTGAAACATATTATATACTGTTGAAATTTATTATTAAATTTGTGTTAATGTAACTTTTATGTAAAAATATATTTATATTTAATTTGACAAACGATTTATTAAAGAAAATACTCTTTTATCTATTGGCTCTATAGAAAGAATTAATTAATGTATTATAATATTTAATTTAATTAATATTATGTGTATAACAATTTAATAAAATTATAATATATATATATATATATATTTATTTTAAAATTATTGAATAAGTTAAGAATTATAATAAATAAATATATTTACAGTATAATATTATTAGATATATAATTATATTATTGTCGAAAAAATACCATTTTTATCATGATATATGATATTAACTCAAATAATAATAAAAAATTTCTTAAATAATTTATTATATATCAATTCTTTTTGATAAGTTATTTTTCTTATTTTTTAATCATTAAATTTTTTATTTATGTATTTTATTATTTTTATAATTTTATATTATTAATTTTAATTTTTTAAAAAAATTTAGTGTGAAAAATTAAAAAAATTAAAATAATTTATGAACATAATATCTTTTTTTAAATTAAAATTGAACTGGAATTAATCGAAACAAAAAAAAAAAGGACACCTTGTCAAATATTTACTTATAAATGAAAACTAGTTTTGTTCATCCCTAACTAATTTTTGTTCATATATTTTAGATATAAATTTTTAAAATTAGATTTTAAAATTTAAAAATTAGTTTAAAAATAAAAAATTTGTAATTAATAAATAAAAATATGTCTAATCATATATATCACCATTATTATTATCAAATTTTATTACTTTGTGTGATTTTTTTTTTTCCATATCAAACTTTTATACCATCCATTTCCTGTTGACTTCGTGTTGTCCAAAAAGTATAATATGATAATGCGATTACACTATAAAATAATAATAACAATAGAAAAGAAGTAGGGGACAATTGAAGATGGTGGTGACATTTGTTGCCCCCATTTGGTTGCGTGTGAGGGGAGTGACTGACGTCAAGGCAAATCTCTAAGTTAATGGGTTGACAATGCCAAAACCAATAAGATATTTAATTATTATATTTAAGCATTTGACATTTAACTATTTGTTAATTGTTATTGCGTCTTTATCAACTAATCAATTCATTGCTTTTTCTCAAAAAGCAGCCTTATGATAGCCATGGCTTGTTATTTTTTAATGGATGCTGACTCATTATATTGACAAACTTCTTTTAAATTAATACACAAAGTCTTAGAATTGAATCCAATGCTCGTATGAATAAAGATTTTATTTACATATGAATTGTAATATTCCTTCTCCCAATTAGAATAGTATTAGTATTAATATATTAATTATGATAATTTTTTTAAAATAAATTCCTAAATAAAAAAAATTTTATTTTATTTTAAATTATACCTTTAATAAGTATCTTATATATACTAAATTTTCTTAAACAATATATAAAAACTTATTTTTTTCTTTAAACTCTTTATCTTTCACTTTTTTTTTAATAAATAAACGTAATTTTTTCTTTGTAGTTGCGGTTGTTTAAACTATTAGATATTAGAGATAATATTTAATTATTTTTATTATTTTATTATTTTAATTTAGTATAAAATTAATTTTTCTTTTTGTTTGTCATTGTTATGGAATAGATCAAATAAAATTTCTTGAGTTAATGTCCGTAAGATAGTGTTAAATCGTACATTACATTATTTGCTAAACATGATACTTTAATCATTATTTTGACAAAACTTTTATCAAAATTTTTCACAAAAGTTTTCATAATTTGAATTTTGACATGATAATGAGAATATAAAATTTTGTTTTGTCTAAATTAGATGAGAATTTAATTTTATGCAAAATTTTAAAATTAGCTTCTGAAATCTGAAATTTTATACGTTTTACGATTTGAATATAAGATAAAATTTATTTGAAGGGGCAAATGACTTTTAAAAATTATAAAATTTTGTTTGAAATTTTATATATATATATATATATATATATGTATGTATATTTAGTATTTGTTGTTTTAAT
The DNA here is from genome assembly GCA_032401905.1 of Swietenia macrophylla. Taxonomy (NCBI): domain Eukaryota; kingdom Viridiplantae; phylum Streptophyta; class Magnoliopsida; order Sapindales; family Meliaceae; genus Swietenia; species Swietenia macrophylla. The sequence goes on from CP135582.1 coordinate 3,880,484, forward strand.
TTCGTGATTTTTAAAAATATATTTATGTATTTACGAATTTTTTATTTTTACGAACCTCAATTCCAAAATTATATTAATAAATTCATAGTTTTTAAAATATATATTATTTTAAAATACCAAAAGACTTTCAAAAATTATGAAAATTTTTATAGCAATTTGCATATATGTTTATTATGTTGTTTAAATTTCATAGCATTTAGAAATGAATATAAATAGTTATAAATTTTTAATTGAGTCATACATAGTTTAAAATATTTTGGATATGTTACTACCTTATGAAAAACTTATTACCCCAAAAATTTTTTTGGATTTAAAATATCATAAAATTTTTATATATGATATCTTTAGGTATATTCAGTAAATTTGTAAAATTTTAACTTGATTTGATTTATAAAATAAGAGTTAAAATTTTGATATTTATAATTAGTTTTGGTTAGAGTTCTAAACTATTAATATAGTTGTAACAGAATTCTATAAATTTTATCTATGTATTATTTTAAATTATTTTTAATTAGATAGTTCGTTATTATAAAAAATTCAAAACCTTCAAACGATGGTTAGAGATAGTTAAAGAATTTAACTTAAATTGAGGTAAATAATTTCATTCATAATATATATTAAGTTATTTTTTATAATAATTATAAAATTATTTTATGGTATAAATTATTTGACTTCAATATTTATAAAATATTTGATTATTTGATAAATATATTTATATTATGAATTTTTAAAAATTATATTTTTTAAACTTTATAATTAAATCAATACAAGCCAATATGTTATAAATGATTCTTATATGATTAATTAAAATGAAATATTTTAACTTCTCTATCATAGTATTATGATTATAATTATAATTTTATTCGACTATAGTCAATATTTCTGATTGACTACAGTCAATAGACGTATGGACCAAATGGTTTTATATTATGAGTTTGTACATGATTTTTTATGACTGGGTTATCAAAAATATAGGCGACATTATATTAATTGGCCGAGTTATCGAGAGTACAAGTAACACTATGTGACATGAGCAAATTAAATATATTTTTTTTTTCAAAATGAATGTTAATTTAATTCTGCATTTATAATTTATGAAATATAATTTTGATTTATAAAATTTTGTGACAAGTAAATAAAATATGTTTTTTTTTTGTAATAAATGCTTTATAAGCTTTTGCATTTATATTTTATGAAGTATGTTTTCTTATGAAATTTACAAATAATTAAAGTTTTGTCTACTTAAGAAAGCACTTAAAATCATATTTTTGCATGATATATGAATAAAAAGAACTTGCAAATATTTTTTATGTATTCGAAAGGCAAGAAAACTCATACATATATTATAAATAGTATTACTTACCAAGTTAACAACTTACTCTTCGTCATTTACTTTTTACAGAATAAGTTATTTAAAGGAGTAAGTGTGATAACTTGTTTGGAAGATGGTTTTAAAAATTTTATTTTATTTTTGTTATAGAAAATAAATAGAATTTATATTTCATTTATCGAATTCTTCAATTTGTTTATGAAGATTATTTTATAACTTTTGAGTTAAATTAGGGTATTGTGATATTTGATAAATTTTAATTTAATTGATTAATGGTAATAAAGTATTTTAGTATAAAAACTATAATTGTAAAGTTTTAGTATCTGTATATGAACTTGTGAGCTTTAATTCAATATGTGCGACGCATGTTAAATTTGAGTCGTTACATGAGTCATATTAAAAATTGTAAAATAGTATTATATTTTCTCTCATGATATGAATATAATTTGACATCATGAATCATAAACATTTCATCAACTTTGTATGTTGATGTATTCAAGTTGATAATTTAAAAAAGTATTTGTACTTAAAAATATATTTAGCTTTTCTTGTTTAATAATGAGTTATAATAGCCGGTTGAAATAATGAAAAGAATAGGGAAAGAAACGAATAAAAAAAAAGAAAAAAATGAAATTGAATGAGAATGGGAATAGTATTTTCTTATGAAATCACTTGAGAAATGAATTCAATTATATTTTTCTTGGGCAAAAATATTTTTTTAAAAATAATAGTTTATATATTTGATAATTGAAAAAGTTAATTACCTTTTTATTTTATTTTATTTTTGAATAAAAATATAAATAAATTATATTTTGTATTTATCTCTTATTTTTATTTAAAATTCATAAGTAAAATTTTATATGAATTTTGAAGAATAAATTGATTTTGAATACAATCTAAACTTGATATTCATATATATAAAAGTGTACTTAAATTTCAATAATATTTTTAAATTCTATTATAACTTCCAATAGTTTTAGTTATTTTATTTTATTTAGTGCTTAATTTGTCTTTAAAAAAATTAAAAAAATAATATAATTATATCAATATTTATTTTTTATGTAATAAAATTTAAATCGTCAAATAAATATAATTAGTTGCATAAATTAAGATAAGTATAAGGTTATAGAATAAATTACAAATTAATATACATACAAAACATATAAAAAAATTATTTATAACTTGAAATGATGACAAAAATAATAATAACTCTAGTTTAATAAGATAATGTGGAATTTATTAGGAGTGTGTAAAACTGGATTTGGTTTCAATTTCATGTAGAACCAAAATTTACCTTGTTTAACAAGGTATCCTATTTTTCGATTCAATTTTATTCTAGTTCAATTTCATTTTCAGTTCGATTTCAGTTCTAAAATAGGATACTCTATTTATTAATTATTTTAATTTTATAATTTTAACTCTAAAAAAAATTTTAAAAAAAAATTAAATTAATAGTATTAAATTATAAAAGCAACTAAATGTATAAATGAAAAATTAAGTAAATAAAAAATAATAGAAATGATTTATCAAAAAATTGATATATGATAATTTATTTAAAAAAATAAGAATTTATTTTTTTCAATAATAAAATTATATATATAATAATATTATACCGTACATATATTTATTTGTGATAATTGTTAACTTATTTAATAATTTTAAAATACAGAAGTAAACATCACAAATTTATTAAATTATTATATAAATAACATGATAAATTAAATTAAATTAAATATTTTAAATATATTACTTAATTCTTTCTATATAGTTCAACGAATAAAAAATATTATCTTTAATAAATTATTTGTTAAATTAAATATAAGAATATTTTACATGAGAGATATGTTTGCACAAGTTTAATAATAAATTTTAGCATTATAGTTATATTTGAGTTTGAAATGTTTATTGAAAATTAATTTTTTTATAATTTTAATAAAAAAATTTTAAATATTATTATTTTATTAATTAAATAATTTATTGAATATGAATTAATATTTATTTTATATTAAAAATAAAATATATTAAATAAATAAATTAATTTTTAAAAATAAAATCGATTTCTCAGTTCAATTTCGATTTCACGACTTTTAAAATAGGAACCTACCCTAAAAAAATTCATTTCAATTTGGTTTTTGGAGATTTTAGTTTTACTCAAAACCACTGCATGCTCTTAGAATTTATAACAAAAAACACTAATGATTATAAATACACACACACACATATAAAATAAAGTAACATAATATTATGTAATAATTATAAATTATAAATTATCTTATATAAATTAGTATTATTTATATTTAAAATAATATGATATTTAATCATTTAAAATAATTAGTCATAAAAAATTAATTATATTAAATTATTAAAATAAAAAACTATGATAAATACATGATAAGGATTAACATTGAAAGGTCAATCATTTTTTGGGGTGGAATCGTAATTTTTCTTTATTAAAGGATGAATCATTTTATCCCATTTGAGAGAAAAAAAATTTTATTGACTCCTCGTTTTACTATTTTGTCTAACTAAATAAAATAATCCTCTTTTTTTTTTTTTAAATTCTTTTCATTTCTTTGTTTTATTCTTTCAACCAAACATGCCCTAGTTGTGTATACAGGGAAGGATTAGGAGCCTAACTTTACACAACTATTTGTTAACACAGATTAAAATTAAATGGAGTTAATGATATTGATTTTTAACCACAAATAATTAATTGATTTCTCTCTCTCCTATTTGCTTCTTGTTCTCACTCGCTCAATCATTATGTCATCTCGCTCCATTGTAGAAGGACTTAAAAATTAATTAAAATTCTATGAATATCGAAGAATTCAATCAAAATTCTTAAGCAATCAAAATTTTATGGATAATTAGAAGAAATATGGAGACAAAATAAGCATAATAATTTTTTAAAGTAATATATATTTTTTAATAAATTAATAAATTATTAAACATGATATAACAATGTAAATCTCTTTCTATAATTTAGTTCATTCAAGTTTGTTTACTATATTGGAGAGAAATCACCCATGGCTTCTAATGCTTTCTCTAATTAATAAAGAAAAGAGTTTGTAGGGTGAGAGAAAATAATAATAGTTAGTGTTTAGTAAGGAAGAGAAAAAAAGAGAAAATGTTAGAAAGAAAAGAGAAATAAAATAGATTTATTATATATTATCAATAATTTATGTCTTTAACTCTACCTAATCTTAACCATTAATGACTTTTTAGTCCAAATGTTAAATATAATTTAAAAAATTGTATAAAATCAAAACTAAAAATTGAGACAAAAAATTATGTAATAGCAAGGGATTCCTAATCCTACCACAATTAAACATATATGTGTTTTATTAAAATATACAAAATATCTATTAATGAGGCAATATTTCTTTTCTTTTTTTTTTGTGCCGACACCACACTATTTAAATTATTTCATACAGTATCAAAAATACCCTTTATTTCTTGTACAACTGAAATGATATTAATTTTGTGTTTTTAATGTCTTTGAATTGTTTACATTCATAAAAAGATTTTGATAATAAAAAATTTATAATTTTATTTAAGATAATTTTCTTAATTAAATTAAATTCAAGTAACAAAACAAGATACTTGTAGTTAACATAGTTTTCTTTATCAAATAAATAAGAACAAATAAAAAAAGAAAAGAAAAGAAAAGAGAGAGATATTATATAAACCAAATTTATAATTTTCAGTCTCCAAATAAATATGTTGAAACAATTTGTTTTCTGAATTTTACTGATTATATATATATATAATAGTTATTATTACGTCTTTCCGCTCAATTTTAAAAAAAAAAATCACCCAAAATATTAATGCTAACTTCTAGACAGTAATTCTCCCAAAACTTATGTCATATCATTCAAATATATTTTTGTGAGTTTTATAAAATTATGTAATATTTGTGAGAAATTCATTGTTATTTATTTAATAATTGAAATTAAACAAGAGTTAATTCTTAATAATATTTTTTTAAAAAGTTTTTTTGAGGTTGCATAACATATTAATAGAGTGGAGTGCTATAATAAGGGGTAATATCACCCCCTTACTTATTAATCGAATTAAAGAAAAATAAAAGTTAAATTCAAATTAAAAATACTAAATTATGATAAACCTTCAATAATATTTTGTAGTAATTTTAATATAATTTCTGGCATAATTTAATTTTGAAAAGGTAAATTGCAATTGGAGGACAATGACCTATTGGCATGACGAGGTTGCAGTTCTGTCTCATCGTGGGTTTCCTGCAATAAGATAAAAGAGTTTGCAATCAGTCAAGTGACCCCAAAAAACAAAAAAAAAAGGATGAACAAGTTGGCAACCAACAAATTGGGCTTAAATTTTGGTAATTAATTAAACCTTCAGATTTTGAAGTTAGGCTTGAGATATGATGGTAAATTCTTAATCGATGTTTATGGGTAGACAATAACCCTTGTTTTGACCTAATTAATTTGGTGCAAAGAATCATTTTTCTTGAAAAATTACCATTCTCACTAAATTAAGGCATTAATTAATCGTGCCAAATTCTTATGCGAGAGTTGACAATGCATGTAATAAAGTAAGCTTCAATTGAAGAATTTATATTAAGTTAATTAAATGATCACACTACAAGAAATAAAGAAAAATTCCACTAAATAAAAAGAATGACCAATTGACTTTGGAATACAATGTGGCAGGCATGACTTGGTGCTTTTCCATGCATGATTTGATGTGGCATTCGGGAGTTTGACATATAACAACACACTAACATTCACCGTTGTATATCAACAACGTCTAATTCAATTAATAATATTATATTTTATTAATAATTTTCTTAACATATCATATTTAAATAAAAGCCCTAATTAGATTTAATCTCAAAAATAATCACGTCAAAAATCTAACTCAATTTAATATAATATAATATAATTATGTCAATTGATTTTAAATAATTTTGCCAAAACACATAATGCAATGTAATGTACTAAAATTAAAATAATAACCATAATAAAAAAATCACGCTATAAATATCACATTAATTTGAGAATATAATTAAAAAAAATTAATTTTAGTTAAATATAAATATTTTTTGATTATTTTTAAGTATTAATTAAATAAAGTTAAATAAAAATATTTTTTGATTACTTTTTAAGTATTAATTAAATAAAGCTCAAGTCTTGTCAAAAACAAGACAGTTTGACTACTTATAATGCAATAATCTTGCATCATATCTGAATGTTTTTGTAAAGTTAGATAGGGCAGACCCTGTTGATTAAATAAGCTCGCAACAACCATCCACATTTTAAGTCAAATTCTGTGTATGCTTTGGATGAGTAAGACTTCATAAATTTATAAAAAAAAAAAAAAAAATAGTATTGGTGGAACATTATTTGCGGATAAGGTTAGCTTCCATTACCAACGAGCCTGGCTCGCACTTTTTATCCCACTTCCAAAATATCATTTATTAATTCTTCTAAACACGGTTTAAACACACTTAAGTTTTGCTCCGAGCCACACATGGACGGTTAGATAAGAAATGGCGGCGGCGGGGATTTAATGATGGATTTTTTTATTGCTTTTATATATATATATATATATATGTATATTAATATTTGTGTTAAAAAAAATTATTAGTGACGCAAATTTTAATGTAATAATATTATATTATTATTATATATCTTATATTTTAACAAAATAAATTTATATAATATGTATAGTAATAATACACCATAATCAAATGAGTATATATAAATGATTCTAATATTATTCCTATCATAAATATTAAAATACAGATTATGTTTATAAAAATTGATATTACACAGTTTTGTTGTGAGCATATATGTTTTATAATTTAATTTGTCTATTTTTATAATTTTTGTTTAAATTCACGTGAAAATGTAAGATACGCGAGGGGGTCTTTTTATTTTCTTAGCGTTATATTATCATAGTTTAATATATTTTAAATTTGGAAGAAAATAACCTGAGTTTACGTAAGCTTTATTTGGGATTGTGGTACTTTTTTAAAATAAAGCATAAAAAATATTTGATAATATTAATTTTTACTTATTTTTTTATTAATATATAATATTTAATATTTTTAATTTAAAAGTTACAACACGGTAATATCAAATGAAGCCCTAGTGATCTAACTCCAAAATGATTTTGGATTAAACTTAAAAAAAAAAAGAATTTAAATAGCAAAAAAATCTCAATATATATATATGGAAGAAATAGCTAAATATCATGTTTAGATGTTACAGCTATATTTATTTGTAATATATGTCATCTTAATTTAAATAATTTATAAAATGATTTTGAACAAAGCAATTGAAAAGCATTATTAAAAGCTTGTGCAAAAATTACGAATAGAAGGTGTATCTATAGAGTAGTAAATATTGAACATAAAAGACTTGTCAAATTCTAAAAGATTGATGAAAAGTTATCATAAGGATATTAAAATTTCCTTTAATTCCAAAATAATTATTTAAAATATTTCATGCTTGATTCTCGTTCTTACTGCAGTTCTTATGGTATTTTCAAGATAGAACCTGCACCCAACTCACTCCATCCTAGTTCTAAAATCTATTTCGATAACATCAAACAATTAACTGATGTCACTAATTGGACACCGAATGTTACGAAGAACGTTATGAAATTTTGTTTCGTATTTCCAGTCTGCAAAAAAATGAGATCTCTGCTGCAGCAGCTTTTTAAGTCTAACATTCCTTATGATACACTAGATATAGTATCTGCATGCATACGAGTTTGAGTTCACCTGCATGCATATAACTTAGTTACCGTGAGAGAGTTTTAGACCAAAGTATTACTAATACACTAAAACTATTCAATCCATAAAATAAAAAAAATATATTTATTAACAGTGAATAAAAAAATTAATAAAATATTTTATTATTTAATTATTATAATTAAAAAATTTATGCAATTATTTATCTTTTTTTTTTATTCACAGTCAATAAATATATTTTTTTCGTTTTTCATTGCATTAAAATTGCTGAAGAAGTAGGATTGCCCTGCCTAATACTCTCTCCAAAGACGTATTAATTTCATCTAATTTGATCGTTACGTCGCTTCGTCTGGATTGTTGTCGACATACCACGCAGCCTTTTTGTTATCTCTGTAAACGGTGGCCTGCTAGCAGGGTCGAAAGACCAGCACTCTTCCATTAACTTTCTCCATTCAGGATCACAACGTTCTGGTATCGGAGGTCTCAGTGTGTTGTTTACGATCCCTCCTGCATACCAAGTTCACAGATAGCAATATTTTTTCTGCGTCAAAATGGTAAGGAATCTTGTTGAAACCATGTGTAAAACAAGCAAAGTGAGATCTTTAGATAAGACCTAAAAATAGATTATCTTCTCGAAAACTTGGATTTTCTAGTAGTTGTGTTATTAGACTGAGACTATAAATCGAGGTCTTATAACAAAATTGCATCGTCTAGGAAGAGCAATAAGAATGAAATCCAGGATACTTGTCTTAGTTTCTATCTGAAATAAACATAATACCAAAGAAAATTTGTGATTCATTACCTCCTATAGGAATTTAATAATATTTTCTCAATGATTGGCATGAAGGACTCCATTTACCGTAACTGTTAAATGTTAACCCACGGAAAAAAAATTACAAAAAAATGCCAAATGCTATTTCAACGCAAATACAGATAGACATGCACAGACACAGTCACAGGCACATATTCAAATATGCAAACATAATTCAACAGTTCAAGTAACTTATAATTGCATACTGGTATCTAAAGCATATCATCAATTCCAGAATGGACTCTCTTGAAATGAAAAAAAAATTGATATTTTCAACAAACAGTTGCAAAATCTTGCCTATGATAGCACCACAATGCATGTTGGCATATGGCTCTTCCCCAGTGGCGATTTCCCACATTGCAATACCAAAAGAGAAAACATCAACCTGGGCAAAGAAAGAAAGCTCAAGTGATGTTATCATTACACTCTTTATGATGCTATTGGTTCCAGTGTCCAATATACTCAAACTCAAAGATGTTAAGACTTTATCCAAAGCTCCTAACATTAGATTTCCTACTGTTTTTTAAGCCTATATCATCTTAGGTACCTCATTGATATCTAAGATGTATTCCTGAAAAAAAAGGAGCTCCTTACCTTTTCAGAGACCCTGCTGCTGCTTCCATTCAGTAATTCCGGTGCCATCCATGGAAGGGTACCACGCACACCGCCAGATACAAGTGTGTTGCGTTTAATCCTTGACAACCCAAAGTCTCCAACCTGCAAAGCAGGCAAGTTCCCAGCTGAATGCTACCGCTCTTCCAATTATTTTAACAAATAGATGAACAAGTGTAAAACATTAATCTTACTATTACTTTAGTAACAGCAACCTAAACATATATAACGAGCAAGTGTGTTTTGAAGTGTTGAAACAAGAAAAGAAGAAAACAATGGTCAACAAAATCTTAAATTTTGCCACCTTGCAAATGGGTCGTTGGGGATCCCTCAAATTGACAAGCAAATTATCACACTTCAAATCAAAATGCACGATATTTTTCAGATGTAGATATTCCATGCCAAAAGCTGCATCCATTGTTATCATAAGCTTTTTTCGGTGGTCAAGTGATCTGCACAAACAATTTTAAATATTCTGATACATCTACTACTTGTTAGAGCATACAAGGGAGAACATTAGATATATTGATCAACTCACTTATCCTTCCTTGCAAGGACATGCCTCAATGACCCATTCACCATATATTCAGCTACAGTAGCCATTGTTCCCCCTGGTCCATTGGGGACGACACCATAAAATGCTACTACATTTGGATGATGAAGATTTGATAGGATCCGTGCCTCTCTCCAGAAGTCTTTAGTCTGGAAAATTAAGCTAGGATTAGATCCCAATCAGAAATACTGAATGTTATATTACCTTTAATTTTTTTTGTACTTAATCTAGGTTACTCAACTTTTCTTAACAATACAGAAGGGGAGATATATCTTGTAACCTCGTCAGTGCATGTAAGCATCAACTAATAAAAGAATTTATTTAACCAATTCAGTGTCAAATCATTTTCTTTTAACCTCTTTTTGATTTATCGGATTGTGGAATGTTTTATGCATTCTAATATATTATAAAGAATGACCATCAACATAAGAATAATTTGAGCAAAACGAAAAAGAAAAGGTCAAAACTTTTAAGACTAATGATTTTGGAGACCCACCAACCGTTCTTGCTCTGACGATCTGCCAGAGAAACAGCTCTTTTTAATTCTCTTAATTGCAACATCTGTTCCCCTCCATCTTCCATGATAAACAGTTCCAAATGTACCAGATCCTAACTCATGCAGTTCTTCAAGGTCACTGTCCTTAATGATCTGCATATCAGAATAATGTAGGCAGTTGGATTTAAACTTTGATCAAATGTTACGCATAAATCAACTAAGATGGTTGTTACAAACCTGCAAACCATAAATGTCTGCTTCCATTGCAGTCATTGCAGCATCGCTAATAGATTCATCCACATCTCTGCCTTTACTTTTAACATTCTGGGAAAGATAGGCAGCAACTCAAATGATAAGCAAAGACATTATCTCATTGGGAAAATCAACCAGTAAAAATATTACCATATATAAGAGAATATACTAATCAGTATGGAAAGTGCCAATGTGTTACCTCACAGTAAGATTCTGAATAGACACTATCTGCTTCTGTGTCTCTAGGAGATGGATATTCATCACTGGCATCATCTTGTACATGTGGCACAACTGACGAGGATGATGGGATTCCTGAAGGTGTATTATCAGTTACATCTTCCACAATAAAGGTTGACTCAAGCACTTTGTTTTCATGATCAGTTTTTGAGAGTTCAGAATGGATGAAGAGAGAATATCTGTACTCCTTGTCTGATTGTCTCCTGATAATCAGAGGGGGGTAATTCTTATGGTCTCTATCATGGATGGTACCATCTTTATTTGAAGCAGCACTCATAATCAATATCTGAATAAAAGATAGATAAATGGTTCAGTAGATAGGCCAGTTTAAGTTTATATCACACTTACAAGGAATTATACTTACGGAGCTTGGGTTTGCACATTCTTGACTACCAATTTTCTGTGGTGGAACAGATGGTAGTCCAAAGGGTCGGTGGGAAGCTGGTTGACTTGTCTCAATCATAGCGAACTCATCATCTTTGCTGGCATTCAGAATCTTGAGATGAAACTCAGGTAGACCTCTGTCTACCTGCTCCGTCATAGTACCTAACGAATTCTCCCCGGTGGCAAGGTGCAAAGAGAAAAGTGAGCTTCCGGAGCCTTGTGAATCTTGTAGGGGTTGTTGACTGCAGGGTTGGCCGTTTATCTTATTTTCCATCTCATTATTAAAAAGTGTAACTCTATTACTTCTTGCAATGTGTTTCCTATCTGGATCATAAGATGCTGGGGTTACATCCTTCCACTTCAACTCTTGACAATGTTCAAAATTATCCTTGCACGATTCTAGTATCTTTACTGAGGGTTGATTTTCACATGCGGTACCCTGGTGTTTCTCATCTATCACCTCTTTCCATTGCAATGGCAACTCCCTAGAAGAACTTGACATTGCTACCAATGGTGTTTTTTGTCTTCCAATATTCCACGGGCTTTGGGAAATAATCCCTTCTACCAAAAAGTGGTCGGAGATATCATCATTTTCTTGCAACCTTGAGTCAGAAAGCACCCTTTCTGTATGAATAGGTTTAACGGAGTTCATATCACCTTGATTATATGGTGTATGAAGCACAAAATCTCTATGGGGGTCATGGTTGTGAAAAGGCATTTCGTGGCATCTGTTAGTCTGGTCTGTCTCTACCAGGCATCGGTTGTGCTGGTGATAATTCATCCATTGTAGAGGATTGTGAGCAAGGTTATCGTAATGGCTAGGGGAATTCACATAATAGGAATGGTCACAAGGAAATTTGTCGATAAAAAAAGGGCTAGCACTTCCGCTGCCATGACATGTTCGATCTACAAAAAATTGCACATTAGAGTTTGGAGGATCTCTAGGCTGAGCAGGAAGAGGAGATATAGAAGTAGAAACATTGGATGAGTTGCCTGCAATCTGGATTGCAGGTAAAAACTGAGCGGCATGAGTTGGAAACATCCCTCCCAAATTCGAGGAATTTGGACTACAATCCTTGTTCTCCCATGTATGAGCAGATGTAGGAGAGTCTCTGCCCAATTGTGTTGTTTGACTCCCCAAACTCTGCCCACTAGCACTCCTTCGAGGACTCCCATTTAGCATGCCATTTACAGCAGAAACATACTGATTATCAGCATTCTTCTGTTGTGCAGTCCTTCCCCCAAAAGAATTTGGACTTTCAGGTTCACTGGAAGGTACAAGAAATATCCTCAATCTTTGAGAACCCCCAACTTTTTCCAGCCCTTGATATTCCTCTATCATATGATGGAGATCCTCATCGGAGCAAACAGATATAAGTGCATCAAGATCCTCACCGGGGAGCTGATACTTGATTGTATGAGGTTGGTTACAAATTGCTGAAGTTTTCCTTGCAAGTTCCTCCCATGTGAGAGTTCTCCTTATGGACATAATCCGCGTCTCCCCACCCACATATCTAAGCTTCCCGTCACTCAGCCTTGGTAATATTCTCCCCCCATAGCTACAAAGAAATTTCATTTTTGCAGGATAAGGACCTTCTGCAAATCCTGGTCCACAGGGATGGAAAGACTGAGGAGACTCAACATAAATTGGAGAAACAGCCGGCTCTGCCATAACTTGATCACAATTATTTTCATCAGAAAATTTACCTGAATTTTGTCCAACAGCACCATGTTGCCACTGGTATCTACTTAGATTATCAGGATAAATCTTGTTCTCTAATTCAGTAACATAACCTGTAGCACAAGGAAAATCGGAGACATCTGCATTGCATTTAATTTCCTTCCTCCTTAACCCAACAATGTTATTAAGATCCTCGCAAACCAGCTGATGGTTATGATTGAAATTAACACCCATTTGAACAGGGTGGCGATAGTTTCCATCATTTATGACTGCTATTCTTCTTAGAGAAACACGATCCCTTAAAAAGTCTAAAGAAAACTCCTCGCCTGTCTGGAGACATACATTGTTTATATATCTTTCCACAGCAACTCTGTTGCTTGACACAACATTTGATCTAGGACTATCTATGTACAATTGCTGGTCTGAGGTGCCTGGAGCCTCTCTTGTCATGGTATCAAAAGATATGTTACTTTATTTATAGCTTAATATTGACAATTTGAGAAATGATGAGCCTTACTTCCATCAAAACCAAACTACTTGACCCAAAATTTGTCGATCAACTCATTGATAGCTTCAAATGCATGGTTTACAATACCAAATTTACATGCATCGAGAAAATAAAAAATGTTCCTTTATTTGGTCAATATACAAATTCTGTCGATCTTCAACATCAAATCCAAAACTGCTGAGTTACAAACCCTCCAGGTTAGACTCCCAAAACGGTCTTCAATAATTATGTCCAACAGAAAAAATGATTTTCTTCACAAATCAAATGATATCCATAAACAAAAAGAATTCTCCTTTTCTATGTTCAATGCACCCTTACTTTTGCAAAATGAACAGAATTCACAGCCACCAATATTACAGCATTTTTCATATTCCTCATACAGCAAACCATGACATGCATTTTCACCATAATTCCCTGAGAGAATATAAAAATTTCATCAACCGTTCGAAATTTCCATAGAAAAAAAAAAAAAAAAGGTCACAGAACGAACCACCATTATTAACGCATGAGAGCATATCAAGACTATATGCCAACAAGCAATTCAAATTAACATAAATTGCGGCACGAGAACAACAGGGTTAATTATATCAATCTTTGCATGCAATAAGAAACTACCAGAATGGATAAAATTGAAAAAAGGAGTAAAGAGAATGAACGGCAAACTGTGTACCTGCTTGTTCGTTGAAAATTTGCGGTTAATTAATAAATAAAAAATTGGAACCCCAAAAGGATGGCGCACAGGGAAATTAAGGTTTTGGGATCAAAGAAGAGGAATCCCACAGAGAATTTTGTGAAGACAGAGAGCGAGAAAGGGGGCGTAGTAGAGGAAAGAGAGAGGGAGGAAGACATTGCTTAAAATAACGCGGGCATAACTGCAAACTAACTTATGAATTTTTTTTTTCCACTTACTGCGAAAGAAAATTTTAAATTGTTGTGGTAAATAAATAAATCCTTTACTCTGTACTTTAACTAATGTGTTAACGTAACGGCCTTGTAATCTTTTTCATGGGCCTGGATCCATCCATATAAGATTTACAAGTGCATTAGGGATAAAAGAGCTTAATGCGCCCATCATGTTTTGTCAATGCACCAATTTCATGCATTAAAAGTAAGGCCCGGTCTTTATTTCCAGAACACAAACAAGAGCAAATTGGTTCAGAAAACTGAATCATAATTTTAAAATTTTTAATTGATGCAGTTATAACCGTTATAACCGATCTCAACGATCAAATAAATAAAAAAAAATTAATTGGAATAAGAAAAGATATTAGTAAAAATATTTTTCGATGCTTATACAAATTAATCAATAATTTAGAACAAGATAAATATAAGATAAAATACCAATGACGTGTACTAAAATAACATATAATTTGTTCACAAAATACCAAATATTTATTGTTTTTTACTGATACGAAACCAAATTTCTCTACTTATCTAAATACCAACTATACTAATAATCTTGATCAAGTGGAGGAGACTACTTTGCTATATTATGTGCAAAATGCAGATTTTTGCCGAGATATAATCAAAGGTTCTATGAGCTCACAAAGACGTAAAACACTTATTTGAAAATTGGTTCAAGCAAATGTCCATTCTCCCCCTTTTTTTGGCCAGAATAGACAAAATATTTTATTTTATTTTTTTCATGTTGTACTTACATTATGTTAGATGAGATTAATTTGAACTTAATCTATTTAATAATAATATCAAAAATTAAAAAATTATAATTTAATACAATTAATCGATTAATTGATTATAATTGCATTATTTATTTAACATATATTTTTTATATTTTCATATATTTTTATAATATTTATAATACTGTCTACTTAAACACTAATTAATATTATTTTAAATATAATTAAATACTTTTTAAAAAATGATAAATATAACTAATTTTTTAAATATGAAAAATATACTATATATATATATATTAATTAAATCATAACTTGGTAATTATGATATAATCATTTAAATAATTAATTATATCATAAGTGAATTTTTATATAAAGAATTATAAATTCAAACAAAAACAATTATGTCGTCTTATGCCTTCCCTAATTTTGTTAATTTCACGTTGGTTTTGAGTTAAATTGATAGATTATATCGAAAATTATTCCCTCTTAGTTAAAAAGGTTATGATATTTTTTACATGTTATTTGGTGTAATTATAATTCATTTTGTGAAATAACATGTCATAAATTGATTTTTATTAATAATTATAATCATACTCTTAGATGAGATAATTAGCACATATAAACACACATTAATTAAATTATTATCTATACTACATGGACCTAAATTTTTTTTTATGCATTTTAATTTTAAATGAAAATACATTTTTGTAGAAAAAATGTTTGAAATGATTGAAGGTTTAAAAAAAAAAACAATGCCAAGGATTTGAGAAGGGAAAAAAAGTAAATTTTTTAAACAAAAAATTTGTTACTAGATAATTAAATTGATAAAAAAATATTTAATTAGATAAACAACCATTAACATTTTGTTTTCAACCAAATTGAACAACATGAAAAAACAACATATTATAAATTTTTATTAAAAATAAATTTTTTTTACATAATATAGAGTTAATTTATAAAATGGTAAGAAAAATAGAGGATGACACGTACTTAAGTCCAAATGAGTTTGGATCGGGCTCACATTTTAATTATAGAAGTTCAACAAATTGACATAATAGCATGAATAATTAATTAAAAATAAGTAATAATAATTTTAAAAATTTAAAATAATTAATAAATAACAAATAATAATTGAATATAAGTCAAATTTTATTATATTTTTATGATTTTTAATTTTTTTTAAAATATTTAAAATATTAAAAAAAACACAAGGAGTAATATAAGACGACAAGTGTACAAATTTATTGGCCTTTTGTACTTGGTAAAATTTATGCACACAGCGTAGGTACGAGCAGGAAGCACAAGTAGAGTTGAGTTTTATGAGAATGAACCGATAAGACCAGTTTGCACTTGTACAGGAATCTATCAACACCCTTATTTATGAAATAAGAATAAAAGTAAGTCCTGTCTGGCCAAAACAGGAAAATTTATTTTTAGAAGAGCATCCAAGTTTTATGAATTAAATGCTTTTACTGAATTTAAGAAATTTTATTTGAACAAAATTTACATAAAATTTTTTAAATTTTCTTGATGAACTCTTTAGATGGAATAATGTCGGACTTTTAAGTGTCTACATAAATTGAAGTCCTTGAGAAATGTGCTCTAGTTTAATTAGCAAGTATCTGAATCTTTAGAAATTCATTATTTTTGCTCTATAAACCATCGATATTTTTCATTTATTGAAAATTTTAGATTAAAAAAATTAAGTAGAATGATTTTAATAATATCATTCAATTAAAATATACTAAATACTTGATTTTTATCTCATTTTTATTATCATTATTATAGTTAACTAATTTTAAAAAATATTTATTTATGATAATAATTTATTAAATAGACGTACAAATGACATGATATGTTTGCAATATATAAGTCTCTTTTACATAATTTTAGATGTTGTTTTTGACGATTTCAATTTGAGAGAAGTATTCACATTGCATGCTCCATTGCTAACATAAAAATTTAGGTAAGGACAAAAAAAAAATTATATATCCATAGTTATGATATAAAATGCAAAAGATTTTGCAAAGTATTAGGAAAACTTCACGAACCTAACTAGTAAAGTTCGAAAACCTTGCAAGTTATATATTTTTTAGTACGGCTTGCAAAACGTCAAACTAGAACATTGACCAAAAAGTAATTGATTTTTGAAAAAAAAAAATGAGGAGTCTAACATGAAGGTGTGAAATTGATGTGATCACAAGATGTACTCACAAATATTTTCCTAATTTAAGTTATGTTTGGTTTGTAAGTAAGAGATGAGAAAGTAAGAGGAGATGCAAGAAAATGGAGATGAGCAACCAAGAAAATCAATTTTAGTATAAGAATGACAAATTCAGAATCTCCCAACAAGAGATTTCTATTTGAACGCAGAAAGTATTCTTGATGTTTATTATAACAAACTATTATTCTAAAAATATAATTTTATTTTTGTAATTTTTTTTATATAACTGTAAACATGTGATCAAGGAGTCAATAAATCATATTCTTGTAATTGACAAATAATTAGTTCATTAAAATAAAACATTGGGTATAAACAAGACAATAAACTTTGATTTGAGATACCCAAAATCAAACTTTTAAACTAACCCCAATATATTCTTCTCTACTCCTGATGAGTTTGCCTTGGAAGAGTGCTGCTCGTGCTACCAAATCAGATGAATTTAAGGTTTTCATTCTGTGTTAATTTCGAATACCGATACTGAGAAAATATGGGTTAAAAACCCAGGAAGCAGATCTATCACGCGGCTTGAGAGTGATAAGACTGGACAGTGGTGATTGGAGTCAGAAATTGAACTACGCCACTTATTTTGTACGAATTACAGCATGCAATGTAAGAACAAAGGATCATGTACCTGCCATAATCAAGTCATATTTTTCCGCTTCCCGTCATCAATTGAATGTGATCAAATACAATTTTTGATAAAGGGTTCAACTGTTCAAGATGGAATTGGATTAATGCCTTTTATATTGTAGTGAGAAATATTGAGGTTGTTTTGAGCATTTGCTCAATGACTATATTTGGTTAATAAGAGATAGAAATCAGGTTGTTTTGATCATTAAAATAAAACAAATTAAGCAACATAACTTGCTTTATACCTCCACTAGTTGGGAATTTTTGCTTCAAAGTCCAAATTCATGCAGCCACATTTACCAAAATCATATAAAGCTACAACCCTAATAAATTAACCATTATCGAATTATCGATGGTGAAGTAATTTTGGCAACTGATTGTTTGAAATCAATTCAAAAACTTACTTAATTATGATAATGGTAAACTGTTACAAATATCAATGTCTTACAAAAACCCTGGAACTCGCTTGAGCTTAATTTCTACATAACACAATGGTTGACTTTTGGGAGATGAAGCTCTGGCTCAATGAAGTTATTTCCGCTGATAAGCTTTCCACAATAACTTGTTTGCCTTCTCAGTGAGATGAAATCCGTCTTCCGAAACAACACCTCCCGATTATTCGAATTTTCGCGGAGAATAGCCATGAAAGCATTGTAAAAATCGGCATACAGAATTTGAGAGTAATAAGCACTTTCTAGTTCAGAAAGAGCCTGGGACTGAGCGCAAGGACCGTCTGACCTTGAAAGAGAAATAGTATGCTTGAGCTGGTCGTTGTGATTTTTAGCAAAATTGTGCAGCCCTATATGGCAGTTGGCTGCGTCGAAATCGACCGGATTAACGTTGTGAAGAAAAGAAAGGTAGCCGGGAAGACATCCCAATGGCAACATCCCGGTGACTAAAATATCGGATACGCCAGCTTTCCAGATTTCCGATAACATATGTACGATGCTGTTGGCTATGAGTGGTGCGTACTGTTCAACTTGTTGGATGGATTTGCCGATCAAAAACACGTACTTGTAATCGTTGCTTCCAAGATCAACAATGAATAAAGCCCTCTGAAGCTTCTGTCGACACTCGAGAAGATACCAGCAGATTGGAGTGAGATAATCGGGGAATGAAACCAGGTCTGAAGCTGTCTGATGGAACTTGGATGCCATTGTCTTCAAGAAAGGGTTTGCGAAGAGCTATGGCGTTTTCGGTAGCAAAGTTTGCGCCGTAGTGAAATGGGCCGAGTTGTTGTTTATAAAGTTTTGGAGAAGGAAGATAGAATGCAGTGGCGAGTTGATCAACCAGGATTGAACCGTGATGAGAGCCTGGAGAAGAATCTCTGACACCGGAGCTGTAAATGGAATCAAACGGACATTCCTTCATTCTTACATCACAGGAAGTCAGAACGAGAGATGATAATAGCAATAGTGCAACCATTAAATACTGAAAGAGAGATCTTTGGCTATTGGAAGAAGCCATGGTAAACGTCAAGTTATTTGCTCTGAGAGAGAGAGAAATTGTGTTCGATGAATGAAGATGAAAGGGATATCAACTCTAGTATTTTATAATAGAGTAATTAATCCCTAGTTAATAAGGAACCATCCTGATAGAATTATTAGGAAGTTTTTATTGTTCTAAACTCTAAACTCATTAGGAGGTGAGTTTAGGAAGCCTTCAAAATTAGATATAAAATAAAATTTCATATTTAAATTGTACTTATTTTCCTTTAAGTGTAGGGTTAATTTGATTTTCCCCATTAAGATGTTATAAAGCAAGTATTCTAAAATTTAAAATAAATTTATATTTCTTATTTAATGAAATTATGGCAATTACACCAGCACATGGGCACAGCAACCTCAATATTCCTCGTTCCAATATAGAATTTTATCAACTCTTTCCGTATTTTTTTCTCTTTTAATGGCGGTCCGTCATTGACATGGCGACTGCTTTTCTTTCTAAAATTAAGAGTCTCAAACCACGCCCGCCACCACCCCCCTCCCCCTTTAACTAATATCACGAAAAATTTGTAGTAAAAATAATACTTGTTTACTTATTATAACATGCAATCATGCATTTATAGGTACAATAAATAAGAGAAGCGAAAAAGAATATTTTCCTAAATCAAGCTAAATATATGGGATTAGAAAAGAGAGAAGCACATCCTAAGATTTCCATACACAGGAGAGGAAATGGTGAAGAGAATAAAGGGACGAGATGCTGATTGACGGGTAAAGATTGAGATAATATTTGCTTTCTTTGTTTTCATCTTTACCATTAATTGTCGTCCCTTTTCCTTCTACACAAGTACGGACGAGATTCTCTATAGAATTTTTTTAGATAATAAAAAAAATTGGACTATTATTTAACTCGACTGAGTTGAGAGTACAGTTTTCTATAATAGATATTTGATTATGGATAAAAATAAAATAAATATATTAAAAAATTTTTTCAATATCTACAACGATCTCTTAAGATTCATAGACTGATATAGATTTTCAAGAATCAAGACATAGATGAATGATAGTCTCCCAAAATTAATCAAATGATTTTTGAAAAATGAATCCTACAATTTACATGGTTTTTAATTGTTGTCCTTTTACTCCTTTGATTATCTTATTATATAATTTTGAGTTGTTGATCATTTGCTATTGGTTATCCTCTATAAATAGAGACATCATTATGGGTAAAGATTTAGTGCATGAAATAATTTCTCTTTATATCTGAAAAAGTAATGCCATAAATTAAATTTTTTTATATTAATAATAAAATATAAATTGATGTTAAATTATTGTATAATATGATCCATATTATTTATTCTCATTAATTACATTAATTTTATATTTTTATTTAATTAATACTATCGTGTCACGTTAGTTTGTATAAAAAAATATGTAAATTTAAAATTATTTCTTAAAAAATTTAATTTAATATCAAAATTGATTTTCTAAACCTAAAGGCTTAACAGTTGAATAGAGAAGTCATTAATGATGTTGATAATCCTTTAGTTTAACTGCAAAATAACGATATTATCCCAAAAATTTCAACATTTTTAGTCTATGAATCATAAAAATTCAAAAAAAAAAAATTAATGGCATGGTATTAATAAAATTATTTAATAAAAAACATATCAAATACTTTAATTTTTATGTCATCATCACATTAAGTGGAAAGAAATTGAAAAAAAATTGATTTATTTTATTTACTAATGAGAAATATTAAAATGATGTTGATTTTATTTACTTATCATGAACTATTACTATATGATGGATTACATATAACTAATTTTTTAATTTTTTATATTATTTTAATTTAGATTTATTAAAGTTGTCTTACATATTTAAAAAATGTATATTAATTTTTTTTATAACATCATACATTAAATAAATTGACCATAACATATTTTTTTTCCACTTGCATATGATATGAGTGTAGATTTTTTTAATATATTTTTAAAGATATTTTATTATTTATTTAAAATTTAAAATTGATAATGGTGGAAATATAAAAGTGTTTATTTTTTGTATTTGACATTTGAAAAAAAAAATCTAATAAATATATTCAGATTTTAAATAAAAATAAATTAATTATCCGGATTTTGACATTCAAGTATATTTAAATTTCATACTAATTTAAATCTCAGTTTAAAAAATAAACCAAATCTGTTCGACTGCAAAATATGAGTTGAATGTTTTGTAACCCACACGAACAATTGATGTATCCAATAGTGATGATGACAATTGAGGTCTCCAGCGGTATTTTAGACAACATTTAAAGTGAAAGAAACAATCTGTGGCCGGGGAAGAAGGCTACATTCAAGCAATCACTTCAAAACATTCATCATATTAAATTCATATCTTGTTTTTCTTACCGTTATAATTCGCAGGTAGTCTAGAAAATTTGATTTTAAATGTCTAATTACGTAATAGATGAAGTACTTGTTTTTCATTAATAAGTTGTCAATTTAAATTGGTGAAAACTTTGTATTCTGCCTTCCATGTTGCCAGATTGTAACATTGTAAGAGTGCCGATAGAATTACTTAATGCAAACGAAAAGGCCTATGATCATTCAAATTTGCAATTGGTCCTTTGTCATTGTGGTAACAAATTGGCTGGAGGCAATGGAAGAGCATAAGTTATATTATATATAAAAAGAATTAAGATTTTCTCCTAATCATTCTTCATTAATTTTTAATAAAATTTGAATCATTTATTATTATTTATTTACAAAATTATTATTCATAGCAGGCAAAAAAAAAAAAAACTTTCATTTTTTTCTTCACTTAGAACCGCATCTTAAAAAATCGAACCAAAATGAAACAAATCAATTGATTCCATTTTAAATCGGGCAGTAATTCCATCAATTGATCCTTGTGTGGCGCACAAATTGCGCTATCTAAAATTGGCTTTTCAAAAAATATGAGAAAATGGTGTGACAAGATACTTCAATACCCTGAGAACGCCAAAAGAAAAAATTTTGAAAACGCAGTGCAACATTGGTTAGTGTACAGTAGTTCTGTTTGTGAAAATGTTGCTATTTGATTTAGATCGACAGAATCAAACAGAACCGATTGATTTGGTCCAATTTCGGTGATGTCGGTTCAGTTTATTGTGTTCAAAAATCACGAACTGAATTGAATAGACAAGACTTTAGCATTTTTTTTTCTATACATACATTAACGAATTAAAACTGATTTATTCTATTTAGCAAAAAAATATTAGTTATTGATTTTTTTGTACTTTGGGAATAGATTTTGTTTTTTTTTTTTTTTTTTAACTTGAACCAAAACTAACCTGATTCAACTGGCTCCATTTTAAATTGACCTATGAACCAATCGTACGTGTAATTAGTCCTTAGCATCACGGTATAAATCGGCTGAAGGAAATTGTAGAGCTTAATTTGCATTTTCTTAAACTGCTTCTTTGATGAAAAAGAGTAAATAATGTGTTAAAGCATGTCAACGCCGGGAGAGCACTCGAAAAAGGAATTTGTAAATGTTAATCCTCGGTAGTAGTCGCTTCATTCCTAAGCTATTTGGTAAGTATAGAATCGAGGGATGGTAATTTTTGACATGAACTACTAAATTGATATAAATCAAATATGACTTTGTGAATTCGAATTGACATAAAATAATACGGTCATTAAGTAGATAAATATAATAATAATAGTGTTAGGTTTAAATTAAAGTTATTGATACGTGAATTCATTTATAATACAATTAATTTTTTGATAATTATAATGTATTGAGTAATTTATAATTTAATAACTTTATTTTGTATTTTTAAATAATTTAATTATATTTATAATATTTTTAAATATATTTAGTTAATATTTTTAATTATTAATAATATTTTTAAATGAGTTCTGTTTAAGTTGACTTATATTTAATATAACACGAATATAATTTGACATAAATATGATACGATAACTCAAAATGTTACGATAATAGAATTGAGAGATAACAATAATCTTATATTAAATTTGAATTAGAGATGGATGACAAAATTAGAGCTAAACTGATTGGTTTGGATACTGTTTTAAATAATTTCAGTTCAATTTTTTTGATTTAATAATTAAAAACTGAATCCTCTAGATATTGATTCAACCTAAACTTGGACTTTACCCACACTTAATTTGAGGGGGATCGTAAGAAACTTGCGCTCGATTTATCATTTGTTGAAAATCAACTTGCCTGTTTAGGTTCTTACGGAGTTCTTTGGCATGACTTTTTCGTAATTTTATTTTTCATTCTTCCATACTGTTATTCCTAATTCTAACTCTGACTAACACTCGTATAATTCAATCCAAAAAGAAAAAAGAAAAAACAAAGTATCTATTGGGTTTAATACACGATAACTGGCTTCGGTGGCCTTCAAGTATGATATGTCGTCGGAGTAAGTGGTACGTGGGACAGAATACATGTGCCACGGAGCAAGATGCTGGCATCAAGTTCTAGAGCATTGAGTGGGATGGCTTGTTTGATATAAAGTTTGAAAATCGGACACTGAAAATCCCAAGATTGGATGTTGAAGATCACCGAGTCATTGTTGAGAAATTTCATATTGCATGTGCAAATCTCCCAGGACGAAAATTTTAAATTATGTCATTGAATCTATGATTTTCACGGGGTCTCCTCGTTAACTCCCCGAAGGATGTTGAATTACTTTTTCAGCTTGGAATTATTCATAATTTTCTAGGTGACGACGAAGTGGTTTCTGGCACGTTCAATACGCTCGGTGATTTTGTCATGCTCTTGTCTCATATCTATTACTGTGAATGAGCATTCTGGCAGGCGTTGGAACAAATGGATGGCAAAGTCGAGGCACAAATGTTATATAACAAGGGTTTTGTAAGATACTTTTCCTAATATTGTGGTAATTTTATTTTAAAATAAATTTTATAGAAAAGTACAATTATTTCTTCTTTTACGTTACTTTGACCAATTTTATTATATATTTTTATTAAAATTTATGATAATTTTATTTTACAACAAATTTTATAAAAAGATACACACTTATCTCCTTTTTCACTATAAATTAATTTATTAAAAGATAAATATAACTTTAATTTATTTTTTTATCACTTAATCTTAATTTACTCATTTTTAAAATTTTTTAATTTATTTATATTAAGTACTAATTTATATTCTAATATTTTAATAATATAAAGTTTAATTAATTTAAAATAAATATTATTAATATATAATTATATTATTTAAAAATAATTTATATTAAAATTTTAAAATCTTTAAATAATAATTATTATAATATTTCAATATTATTATTAATTAACACCATTTAAATATTTATATAATAAAATTATTTTTAAAATATAGATTATGAATCTTATATGAAGTAGTAAATCATTTTAAACTAATTTGTTAAAAATTTAATATCTGTGTGTATTATAATCAAAATTATTCTATTTGTTTTAGAAAAAATATCTAACAAGCTCTAAAAATTAAATAAGAATAAGTAAATTAAGATTTTGCATATAAAAAATAAATAAGTTATAGTTATATTTATTTTTTAATTAATCAATTTAGAGTTTAAAAAATAAGTGTGTCTTTTTTACAAAATTCACTACAAAGTAAAAGTACTACAAACTTTAGAAAATATATATGATAAAATCCCTTACCTCGACTAAGGATGAGTAAATTCGATTGGGATCATTTTGGTCTAAAATCTAAACTGATTCAAAACTGTCTTTTAGTTTGAACTAAACTAATTCAAATCAAGATTAAAAGACAAATAAATAGTTGTCAGTTTAGTTTATCAATCTAAATCATTAATTTAGTTGCAAGGTTAAAGTTTGTTATCTTATATTATACGATGCAAGTCTTAAGAGAAGTATGAGTTTGATTTGGTTTGTTTATTTGAATTAAACTAAAAATAATTATTTTTAATTTTATAGACTATAAACTCAAAAATAAAAATTATTTTTTAAAATTTTATTTTACTTAAATTTAAATGACTTATTATTTATTAATTAAAATAAAAATATAAAATCTTAAATCATTTGACCAATATGATGTTGTTAGTTTGGATCAAGTTCAAATCAAAAATTGAACCAAAACTTAATAATATTATTTTTCAAAAGTTGAAACTAAACCAATAATTTTTCAAACTAATCCAAATTGCTGGATTAATTCTGTTTGGATCATTCAACTCAAAAGTGTTCACCTCTGACAGTAGTTGTAAGTTGACTAAGTATCAACAAATATACTCATTATTTGTTTATTTTTTATAAGTAAAACTCTAATTTACTCATTTTTATTTTAATTTTTACTAATTTATATTTTAAATTTTTAATGACATAAAAATTTTAATTGACTTAAAATATAAATCATTAATATATTATTTTATTATATTAAAAATAATTTATAATAAAATTTTAAATTTTATAATATAATTATTGTAATATAAAAATACTCTAAATAATAAAATTGAGAATATTTAAATGTAGTTATTATTATTATTATTATTATTATTAAATATTTATATAATAAAATTATTTTTAATATATATTATAAATTTTATATAGAATAATAAATAATTCTAAATTAATTTGTTAAATAATTCTACAAATTCGTAAGACTATGTAAAGGGATTGACACATGCCCAGTACTGAAAAGTCAAGTTAGTGGCCTAATGATAAAAAAGCTAGTGATTGAAGCCCTAATAAACAGTATATGTATGTATGTATGTAATATGCATATTATAGTAAAAAATTATGCAAACACAAATGTACAATATCGCAAACAAGTAATGAATTGATGAGTGAGTATCATTCTCACAAAAATTAATTATTTAGGATCTAACTATTAAGTTAAATTATTTTAATTTTATACGAATAATTTAAATAAAGATATAAATTATATTAAAAATAACTAATGACTAAACTAGAATAAAAAAAAAAATAGAGAGACAAAATTAATAGGAGTGAAAGCTTTAAAATATATAATTTTATCTAAACTAATCTGAATTGATTCTACTTATTTTCATTAATTGAATTTAAGATTATGATTGAGAATTGAGAATCACAAGAGTATTCATTAACCTATTTTTAGGCTATAATCAAAATATCATTGGTCTATTAATTTACTATATTCTTATATAAATTAAGTTATAATAAAAAATTTATTAAATTCATGAATTCAATGCGTTAATTTACATTAAATATACAAGTATATTCCCAACTTATATAAATTTAATGGCATTCAATATTAAATCACAAACATATATATCATTTTTTTGAGGTATAATATGCGATCAAAATATTTAGTTAGTAGCCAATTAATTTGAAGCATTCAAAAAGACAAAAAAACATTAAACTAATAATCAAAACTTTAATTAATTCAAAAAGTCAAAAATCAAATCATTTTAATTTGATTATATCTTAATTCTAGAATACAAAACTTAGATCATAATGTAAAGCAATAAAACTATCATGTTTTATTTAATATCAATAGAAAAATAAATAAGAGAATAAAGAAAAATACAATTATTCCCAATCGACAAACAACTTTCGCCCTAAATCCAAAGCACTATGACTTTGACTTTCTGGTGTTGTGGTCTTGGCAACTTGAGGCTGCAACCATGAAGCGCAGTTTCGTATTTGAAGTCGGGACTTAAAGAGGCTTGAAGTCGCCGTATGTTACAGGCTGAGCTATTATATTCTCTTTAAAAAATATGTCCAATAAAATATACAAAACACATTTTTATAAAATTTAAGAATATCACTTTCTTATTCAATATAAGATTATGTCACACTCTCTTCTACTCAATCTTGTAACGCTTTTGTTATAGTAGGACTCTCTACGTACCTGTCCTACTCTACTTCAATACTTATAGACTTTTCATGGATATGTTCGGTATACATAATTACTTTACTAAGACATTGAAATCAAAATGAGTTTGACTCTAATATCATTTACTACAAGTTAGGCCATTGTTTTCTTTTCAAAAGACATATTTAATAAAGTGTGCAGAATTTATTCTTATAAAACCCAAGAATATCTCTTTTTTACTCAATATAAGATTTCGTCGCATGCAACTCTAAAACTTTTGTTCAATAATCTTTCCATGCATTCCGAAGTTTGTTTTTCACTTCAAAATTTATTATTTTATGAATTTATTTTTTTCTACACAAAAATAAAAAATAAATAAAAATGTATTAAAAATAAATAAATAAAAAGATAAATTAATAAAATATCAAGAATAATAATATAAACAAATTACATAAAGATAGTGCACATTACATATATATGATTAAGATATTATAATAAATTATTATTATATTTGTCTTTGAAAATATATCTAACTAAATCTAAAAATTATATCATAATGAGTAAATTAGAATTAAAAAAATATATAAATTATGAATATATTTATCTTTTAATTAATTATCTTATGATCAAAATAATATAAAAAAAGAGTTAATCATGTCTTTTCATAAAATTTTCTACAAAATAAACTTAATGTAAGCCTTAGAAGGGTATACCATGAAATCCCATTTTAACAATCCATGGGTATTCATTTTCTTTCCTTTCTTGCTTGTCTTTGGCTGCTTTACTTACCTTGGCACAAACTTGGTTCAAACTGTGTTGTCAGTTCTTGCTTATTTCAAATAAATGTGTGGACGCTGAGTTTGATAAGTTGAATGCTAGTGTTGGTAGTTTCTTATTGCTTCGGTTCGGGTTCCTAATTGACCCAGAGGCCATCTTTGAAAAATTTCAAAGTCAGCTTCTTCTTATGTGAAAGCAATACAAACTTGGTATTTTTGACAATTTCTTTTTCCACGTTACTTCCATGTAACAACATGAGCATCTCTCTTAAACTTGACTGACCGGTCTGTGGAAAAAAACTGCTTCTCATCAACGTTGATTAAACTTCCTAGGAAGAAGCCTATTAGATGTTTTTTTTTTCAAAGTACTTCCTTCTTCCTTCCATCTTTCCTATCCTCTTTTTTAAAAAAAAAATAAAAATAAAATTGTCCTTTTGCTGAGCAAAGACAATAAGCAATTGTCTGAATCCTCTGGCTTTGGAAGAGGAAGAAATTCCGATCTAAGGGGAAGATCCAGTAGCTGAACAAGGACTAAAATATGTAAGTTTCCATGTCGCTTCTTTGCTTCTTTTATTCCGAAAGAAAATTCTATGGTTCTAGATATTTGTGTTATTTTTAGCAGAACAAAATTAATGGCTCTCCATTCATTTTATTTTTTTTAGATCTAACTGTCAAAAAATGTCGTTATATTAGGTTCCATTACACTACCTTAACCTTACCTTAATTAATACAACTTTAGTACAAAACAAGATACAGACAAGACATTGCTTGATGCAGTGGCTTTTCCACTTATGACTTCATTCAATATGTTTCTGCTCTTGGGATACAATACGATCTTATATTTGACTTAATTCAACGTGTTCCTGCTCTTGGTATACAAAACGATCTTATATTTGACTTAATTCAACATGTTCCTGCTCTTGGTGTACAATATGATCTTGTGATTCAGATTCAGATTTACTTCGACAAGTCTAACAACATATGTGTTGTACGGAGCGTGGACATTCTACTTTTCGTAAAAATGGGGTCTAATGGAAGATCAATGGATCATGTTTCTGTTTACATTGACGCAAAGCTTAATGGCTTGGCTTCATCACCTCCAGAGCGTTGTATATTCAAAGTACATCATCAGCTACACAGTGTCAATGAAAAGGCTTATGAACCCCAGATACTTGCTATTGGTCCTTATCACCGCGGCAAGAATAGGCTGCAAGCTATGGAAGAGCATAAATTACGCTATCTTAAGCAGCTACTCGAACGGAGAAGCGAAAGCAGTGTTGAAAAATATGTCATGGCGTTAAGAGGATTGGAAGAAAGAGCTCGTAATTACTATGCAGAACCAGTGAGCCTGAGCGTTGATGAGTTTGTGGAAATGATGCTGCTTGATGGGTGTTTTATCATTGAGCTGTTTCGTAAGAATGCCATGGCCGAACTAAGAGATTTATGCGATCGTCTTTTCAATACGGAATGGATTCACGCTTTTCTAGTACGAGACACAATGCTATTTGAAAATCAATTACCTTTTTTTTGTTCTTTCCGAATTGTTCAACTTGACTTCGGATCCAGAAATGCATTACGACCTTCTAGATATTGCTCTGCATTTTTTGGGTCGCCAGTTAACAAAAACTTCAGTGAAAATTCAACCAATGAGTTCCAGCATTTGCTTCATTAGCTACGTAGCAATATGCCTGCTTCATTTGTGCAAACAAAAGTCAATGGATGTGAAAGCGAGAAAGGGAAATTTGGATTCATACATTCAGCCGCTGAGCTTATAGAGGCTGGAGTCAAGTTCGTAAGAGCAGACGGTTGTAATTTGTTTGATATTAGGTTCAAAGATGGAGTAATGGAAATCCCTTTTTTGGCTGATAATGTAACCTTCCTGAATTGCCTCATCAACTCTTCTAAAGCTGTCGAATTGCTCTGTCGCTAAAGAATTATCGAAAACTGGCTAGGTGATCATGAAGTGGTAGCCACCATGTTCAATAAGCTTGGTGATTATGTTACAATGACCAGCCTCTGTTATGCCAAAAATTTCAATGAAGTGAACAAGTATTCTTGTACAAGTTGGAATGACTGGATGGCTAGGTTAAGGCACAACTAATTCAATAGTCCTTGGGCATTGCTTTCGTTTCTTGCAGCAGTATTGTTGCTTCTACGAACTCTTTAACACAGACTATTTTCTCCATCTTTTCTTACGTTTTTCAATAAGAATTTAATATTTTAAAGTTGTTTTATATTTTATAAGCGTTGTATTGAAAAGTTTAATTAGACACAATTTTGTACAGAGACTTTCCTACATCTTAATAGTTAATTAAATAATTTATGTTATTATTTTAATTTTTAATTTGATTAGCTTTGTTATTTATTTATTTATTATATTATTTTTATCATATATATATGTATGTATATATATATATATTATGGTATAAAATACTCGCTGCATTTAGTAATGTTTTCTTTGTTGAATATTTGGCTGGCAAATGGAACCAAACAAGGCAGGGCTTCTTGCAAGGTTCTCTCAGCACCTATGATAGACTTATAAAGTGACCAAAATAGTGCTAGTTAAACAGGACAAGCATACAAATCTCGTGCATTATTTCAAAGCTTTACAAATGGAAATGCATGTTTAATCTTTAACCGTGAAGACAAGTACAGGTTTGTGGCAACACTCAAAAAAAAGGAAAGAATCAATCTGCTGTCGGGGAAGATCAGGCTTTATTTGGAGGGAGTGATAACAACACCGTCAAACAAGTTCACTGGTACTGGTTCCGTACACGTAAAATTGAATTAGCTTGCTTTGTATATCTTGATATAAAGTTTGAATTTTGAAGCATCAAATTTGTTTCAAGCATTAGGTGATTTAGAGTAGATGCACATGCAAATTAATGTCAACTTCTATTTTAATAGCTCTCTTTTTTGTTGGTTTTAGATCCGCGAATGTGAGAAATAAGAGAGATCACAGATCAGGCTATTTAGTTTCTCTAATTTATAATTGATTAGTGCTTTTAGTTAATTGCCAAACCATAACGCTCAAGGTTCTCTGTTGGATAACTTTTCTAATTCATACTCCATGGATTTGTGTCTCCCTTCCTCTGTGTATACATATATATACTTTTTCCTGCATTCAATTTTTGGGATGTTGAGAAATTTACAGACCATGAATCTCAACCCTTGGATAATTTTGATGGTTAAGAAAATCAACACTTCAAGTCTATTAAATTATTTCTAAAATCATCTCTGTTGAATCTTTAAATGACTTAAAACCTATTTAATTGTAAACAAGAATAACCAAGAAGATAACCTTAACCTATGTATTGATTACTATCACCAACAGATGCAGCAAGACTTAAAGATATCCACCAGGTTTATCAATGAAAAATGCACCCAGAATCAAGAGCTAATGCAAGAATTGACAACAACAAAGATGAACACTAGGAAATACGTGGTTTAGCATTCAAAGCCTACATTCACGGGCAAACTGCTAGCAAGCATTTCATTAATCGAATCAAGAATTACAAAAGAACATTTAGGCAATTCAACATTCAGCAGATTACAGAATTACCAGCAAACCTTCCTCTCAAGATATCAATTTTCCAGCTCTGTTTTCCCAGTCACAAAACCTTTTCTTCTTAATCTTAAATCATCATGTATTGTGCACCATTCAGTTGTATATTTATACTAGCTTTTCAAGATGTAACTAACCTTGAATACTTGAGGTTGCTTCTGCAAATTTTTTGTTGAAAAAATGCCAGCTATACAAACTAACTATATAACTAACTTCAGTTTATATCAGCTGATGTTGTAACCACCTCTTCAATTCTCCACCTTGGTTACAAATCTGCTTGCTTTTCTTGCCAAACCTTTAAGATTATTAACCATCATTTTCGACAGCAACTAAATCTAAGCAATGCTTAAAGTTAGATACTGTCAATGACTTAGTAAGCATATCCGTAGCATTCTCGTCAATATGAATCTTTTTCAGCCTTATCAATCCTTTTGATACTTCATCTTTGATAAAATAAAACTTTACATTTATATGCTTTGTTCTTTCATGATTCATTTGATTTTTACTCAAATGTATTGCACTTTGACTGTCACACATAATACATACTGACTCTTCTTTCAAACCCAGTTCTGCAATCAAGCCTTGTAGCCATTTAGCCTCCTTAATTGGCTCAAAAACTGCAATATACTCTGACTCTGTAGTAGACAATGCTACTACATGTTGTAAGTTTGACTTTCAGCTAATTATGCAGACAAACAAAGTAAACAAGTACCCTGTTCTAGACCTTCTTTTGTCTAAATATCCTTAAAGCATATTTTTCATATTCCTACGAGTTCCATACAATAAACCAATTCTAGAAGTACCTCTTAAGTATCTTAGAACCCATTTGATAGCTTCCCAATGTTGTCTTCCTAGATTTGCCATGTATTTGCTTACCATGCTCACTGCATATGCCAAATCATGCCTAGTGCAAATCATGGCATACATCAAACTCCCAATAGCACTCAAATAAGATACAGAAGTTATCTAAGTCTTGTCTTGAGCTGAAACTAGACTATCCTTTATAGATAATCTAAAATGAACCGCTAGAGGACAATTTACAGATTTTGCATTCATCATATTGAACTTCTCAAATACTTTGCATATATATCCTTTTTGAGATATTACCAATGTATCTGCATTTCTATCCCTTCTGATGTCCATACCTAAAATCTTCTTGGCCTCTACCAGTTCCTTCATTTCGAATTCTTTTTTGAGTTTCTTCTTGAGTTTTTGAATTTTAAATTTAAGATTGATTATAATAAGCATGTCATCAATATAAAGTAACGGATAAATTACTTCATCACTCCCAACATGCATATAGTATGCACAACAGTTATAAGAACTTCTTTAATAACCTTGTTTAATCATAAAATCATCAAACCTTTTATACTACTATCTTGGTGACTGTTTCAAGCTATAAAGTGACTTCTTCAGCAGACATACTTAATCTTCTTTCTTATCTGACTTGAACTCCTCAAGTTGCTCCATCAAGATTTGTACTTTAAGTTCTCTATGTAAAAAAAACTATTTTTACATCCATCTGCTCAATTTCAAGATCAAAGTTTACTGTCATGGCTAACAACACCCTTATGGAATTAAATTTTATCACAGGTGAGAATATTTCTGTGTAATCAATCCTTTCACTTTGTGTATATGCTTTTACCACTAATCTGGCCTTAAAGCTTAAAGGATCAGACCTTATACTTCTTTTTTGATCTTAAAAATCCATTTACTATCTATTACTTTTGCCTCATTTAGTTTCAGTACCAAACATCATGTCTCACTTTTCATAAGTGATTTTATCTCATCAATTATAGCTGCCCGCCATTCATTCTTATACTCACTATGCATTGCATCTTTGTATGTTAAAAGTTCATTATCTGTGAACTCCTGCATAGTGATCAAAGCATATGCTATTAAATCAGTATATCCATATCTTATGGATGCTCTGACAATTCTCTTTTGCCTGTCTCTAGTTAACTAATAATCATCAGCTTTAGGTTGTTCTATTTCAAATTCAATTTCCTTGTTTTCTGCACTCTTTTCATGATTTGTTTAAGACTCCACCTCAATTTATATTACATCTGTACCTTGTACGCTTTTTTTCTGTTGAAGTTAAGTCTTTCCAATATCATTTATCTCACTTAATTACTTAGAATTCAGCGTAGCTTTTTCATTGAAAATCACATCCATGCTAATGATACAGCTAGGTGGATTCAAATCAGTACACTAGAGTTTAAAACTTTTCACACCTTCAAGATATCCTAAAAATACCCCTTTCAATACTTTAGGCTTTAATTTACCTTGTCTTATATATGCATAAGCTGGACACCCAAAAACTCTCAGATTCTGATATTTTGCAGGCTTTCCACACCATACTTCTTGTGGTGCTTTACCTCCTAGTGCTTTAGCTAGACTTCTATTAATCAAGAAGGCTACAATAACTAAAACTTCTGCGCAAAAACCTTTTGATAACTTCGAGTGACTCAGCATGCACCTTACCTTCTCAATAATTGTTCTATTCATTCTTTTAACAACCCCATTTTGTTATGGGGTCATTCAAACTGTTCTGTATTTCAGAATATCCTCTTTTGTGCAAAAATCATTAAATTTTCTACTACCAAACTCAAGACCATTGTCTGTTCTAAAGATTTTAACCTTTTTTTCTGTTTATTTTTCTACAAATATTTTTCACTCTTAAAAGGTCTCATATACCTACTTTTTAGTCTTCAAAATATACATCTATAATTTTTTGGAAAAATCATCAATAAGAGACAAAAAATATCTGTCTTCACCCAATAATTGTAGCTGAGATGGCCCCCACAAGTCTGCATGTATGTACTCTAAAATGCCCTTGGTTGTATGTTTTCCTTTATCAAACTTAAACCTAAAAGTTTTACCATACACACATTCTTCACAGAAGTCTAGTCCAGTAATTTTATCTGAGCCTAGCAAGTCTTGTCTGCACAACTCCTTCAAAGTCTTATGATTGATATACCCCAATCTTAAATTCATAGCCTTGTTTTGTCAATCTCTTTACTTGCAGATACTGAGGTTGATCCTAGTAATGTTTCACTATTAAGTACATATAGTCCATTACTTAATGTTCCTTTCATAATCACCATAGATCATTTTATGACTTTCAATGTCCCTTTCTCTACTTTAAACGTGTAACCATATTTGTTAAGCATCCCCAAGGAAATTAAATTCCTTTTCAAACCAAAAACATGCCTAACAGTATGTGATTCTACTACTGAATTATCAAACATTTTAATCTTGACCTTTTCAGCACCAATTACATTACAAGAGCCATTATTACCCATCAAACCCTTTTCTCCATGGCTAGAATCATAAGTAATAAATGAATTCTTATTAGGGAACATGTGAAATGAACAACCTGAATCCAATAACCACTGACCTTCAATTCCAGTATCAGATGCCACAAATAGCTTTGCAGTTTCAAAATCTTCATAGGAGGAATTGTTGCCTTCTGATGCAACAGTAGCATTTTCAGTATTGTTTTTGAATTCTTTCTGCTTATTTTTTCTTTTTGGACAGTCCTTCTTGAAATGACCTTTCTTGAGGCATTGAAAACACTTGAATTTTTTATTCCTTAACTTTCATCTTTGCTAGTTTTTACCCTTGGATGTCCTTTTCTCTAATCTGCCTCTTGTCCTACTTTATCTTTTTTCTTAAGCTCCTTCAAATTAAGAGCTGCCTTTACATCATGCATGGATATTATATCTCTTCCAAGATTTAGAGTGTCAACAAAATGTTCATATGAATCAGGCAGTGAATTAAGCAATAACATTGCTTGATCTTCATCCCCTATTCTTATGCCAATGTTTTCAAGATCAAGAATGATTCGATTAAACACATCCAGATGATCTCTCATTGAAAATCCTTCTTTTAACATAAAGGCATAGGGTCTTTTCTTCTTGTAAAGCCGGTTAGCAAGAGACTTAGTCATATATTTCTCTTCTAACTTCTTCCACAATCCTGCAGCTGTAGTCTCCGTGGACACTTCTCGTAGAACTCCATCTCCCAAACTCAAAACCAGTGCACTATGTGCCTTGTTTAATATCTATTTCTTCTCTTTTTCACTTAGACTTTCTGGCATTTTATCCTCTCCAAAAAACGCATCTTCTAACCCCTGATGCACCAAAAATGCTCTCATTTTTATTCTCTATAGATTGAAGTCATTTTCTCCATTAAACTTCTTCAATTCAAACTTCAGCTGTGCCATTCTTTTTCACACTTCTGGCTCTGCTACCACTTTGTTGGATTTCTAAATGACTTAAGTCTATTTAATTGTAAACAAGAATAACCAAGAAGATAACCCAAACCTATATATTGATTACTATCACCAACAGATAAAACAAGACTTAAAGATATCCATCAGGTTTATCAACAAAAAATGCACCCAAAATCAAGAGATAATGCAAGAATTGACAACAACAAAGATTAACACCAGGAAATACGTGGTTCAACATTCAAAGCCTCATTCACGGGCAAACTACTAGCAAGCATTTCATTAATCGAATTAAGAATTACAAAAGAACATTTAGGCAAATCAACATTCAGCAGATTACAGAATTACCGGCAAACCTTCCTCTCAAGATAACAATTTTCCAGCTCTGTTTTCCCAGTTGCAAAA
This sequence comes from Swietenia macrophylla, assembly GCA_032401905.1. Taxonomy (NCBI): domain Eukaryota; kingdom Viridiplantae; phylum Streptophyta; class Magnoliopsida; order Sapindales; family Meliaceae; genus Swietenia; species Swietenia macrophylla. The sequence goes on from CP135582.1 coordinate 3,916,830, forward strand.
CCTTTTCTTTTTATTCTTGAATCATCGTGTATTATGCACTAATTAGTTGTCTATTTATACTGCTTTTTAAACTGTAGCTAACATTGAATACTTGAGGCTGCTTCTGCAAATTTTCTATTGAAAAATGCCAATTGTACAAACTAACTATAGAACTAACCTTAGTTTATATCAGCTGATGTTGTTACCGCCTCTTCAATCTCAATTTAAACACATTTAAAATGTTCTAATCACACTTTAAAAGCCTTTAGATTAAAACACGACATATAGACAAATGAAGTTTTGTTTAAAAAAAGAAATTGTTTTAGACATAATTCAACTAACTGCATTTAGAAATAATGGAGACATTACTAGGTTGACCAAAAAATGTATTTGTTCCCATGATACGTGAAATTATTTTATATCTAACTGCAGACAAAACTATTGTCCATTCAGATTTGGCAATGAAATTTACGTATGGGTTTTCATCTTGTATACCATTCGAAAATAAAATTTTATTTGGAAATTATTAGAATAATGCTACACTTTCGTTAGCTAGGCAATATTTCTTTTACCCACAAACAATAAAAAATTAAGTAAAGAGACTTACTTGTGTAATGTTAAATTGTCATTATCTTTGTTTAAAAAGTTTTTCTAAGTTGTTATAGAAAAGTGATTGAGAGAACTTTAAATGCCTTAATTTTTATTCAGATTGCTACAAGAGTAAATACGCATGTTTTGCCATTCAAGCTATTTATTTATACAAAGACTTACAGGATCACATAATCTACCAGGATAATGATAAGGTCTACACATCTAGCTTCTAATGAACGATAAGATTCTCAAGAGACTAAAAACCCAAACATAAATTTTATAGACGAATCTGAATGGATGGTTGTATAGTCTACACTTGAGTGTGAAATAATTTCATGTACCATGAGAACAAAAAGAGTTTTTAGTTAACATCAAGAACTCAACAAAGTCTCATTTTTTTTTTCTTATAAAACACAACTTCATTGGCTCATTTATCAAGTTATGATTTCAAGGCTATTAGGTATTATCAGGAGATTTTAAATATATTTTAATTGATATGATTACATATATAATTTAATAAAGTTGAAAGGCCGGTTTTCTTAAACATCATACATGTTTTGTCTTTTATTGACTTTAGGATGTGAATTTTGTAACAAAACATATTGATTTAGTTGAACTATTGACACGAGACATAAAACTTTTCATAAAAAGGTGTACAGTCAAAGGTCAATTCAGTTATTATGACACAATATTTTAACCTATGATTGTCAATTTATACATCATATATGCGAGCAAACATAAAATGTTCATATTAAAGTGCATAGTAATTGAGAACACAAATCACAAGTATACAACAAACCTAAAGATATGAAAATAGCATTATCAAATGAACAAGCAAAAGACAATAAGAACATGCATTGAGAATACTCAAACTTTAGTTGTCAAAAGACAAGTTAAAGACCATTTTTACACAATGACATGATGAAAATTCATATAGTAGTTTAATTAACACAAACACAATTAAATAAATAATAATATTTTTTTGTGATTTTATGTTATACAAAACAATATTAAACAAGTGTAAAAGCACAAATTCACACCAAGTGAGCCATAAAAAATTAATAAAGAACATTAAAAAAAATAAAAGATTAAAGAATAAAGAGAAAATAATTCAAAAGAAACAAATCTATACTAAAGCATATAAATCAAACCAAATAACTATCTCTTATGTTGTTAAAAGCTGTCTATAATTGGTAGTTTCAGTTAAATAAATAAACTTATCATTAATAATCTTAGTTTGCTCTACCATCTTACTAGCATGATTATTTTGATCAAACCTTTTTTTTCCTCCTAAATGTAAAATAATTTAGTCTTATATAAGCTACTTTACCATATTCATGACAAATAAATTGAGAATTAATCTTGCAAGGTTTATCATTTTTCCTTACCACTAAAAAATGACTTGTATATAAGGAATACTTATACCTTTAGGTACAATCTTTTTGACTTTAGAAACAACTAGCTTAAGTGAAACCTTAGGCTTACTATGTTTTATGGGTTCTACAACAACTTTACCTTCATTTGTAGGAGTAATAAACATAATTCTTAAGGTGGGAGCACCATTAAGATTAGTTGTAGAAAAACATAACCTTTTCTTGCTACTCGCATTTAAGTCTATGTTAAACATATCATTTAGCTTTTTAGTATCATTAGAAAATTTAGTAAATTATGATCTAGCATCCTTTAGCTTATAAATTAAAACCTCAGTTTTATGTAAAACTCTATAATATTCTTTCAAACTAAAGACTAACTCAAGATATTCCTTTAATTTTACTAAAAGATCCTTCATTTCTAGTTTAATAGTATTGACTGTTTTCAAAACAATCTTGATCACCTTCTTGACTTTCAAACTTTGTCTATAGAGTAACTTAAAAGGAACATTCATATATATTTTGTCATCTAAAATATCAGACTAAAAATCAATAGACTCAACTTTTATAGAAAAAATAAAAGCTAAAAAATCATTAGTTTTATTTTGAAGAGGATTATTACTCTTATCTTCACTTCAGCCTTCATCATTAAAGAAAACATTTATGACTTTTTTACTCTTCTTGAAGTCAGGATAGTCAAACCTAATATGTTCAAACCTCTTACACTCATGATATTAAATCTCTTAAGAGGTTTTCTTGTATTTCATATTCCCTTTAGAAAATCTTTTTTTTTTCAAAAGGTCTTTACATCTTACCAAAATCTTCCTCCTTAAACTTAAAGAGTATTTTAAACTTTTTAACATATAAATCAATCTCTCTCTCATCTACTGATTTATCACTTGATTCTCTTTCAACTTTTTCCTTAATAGACTTAAAAGCCATAAACTTAAGTTCTTTTGTTTTAAGAAAACTTAACTCATGAGTTTGGAAGGAACCTACTTTTTTTTATCTTAACTGAATCTATATCCTTACTTTTTCTTTGGCAATGAACTTAAGATAGAACCTTTCAGTCCAAACAATTAGATTTTTATTAATATTTTTACTTTGGTCAAAACTAAAGTTTACTACATCATTTAACTTGGCATAAAACTTATCAAAATTTTATTTTATCTTATCTTAATATTCTCAAACTTAGAGGTTGACATATGAATCTTAAAATTCATAATAGTTATCATACCCTTATGGGTAATTTAAACAATATTTCGTGCCTTCATGGCAATTTCTCATATAGATTATTCTCTAGATATCTTCAGGAAACACTGCCATAAAGATAGTATTGATACTTTGTTATTAAAATTGGACGACAAAAAGATATTGCCTATATAGTATATACAATTGAGATAAAGTTCAATGACATACTACTTCATTATAGTTTAAGGACTATGGCACATTACTAAATGTTAACCATAGTCGTAAAACTTTTGAAATGTTTGATATCCAAAAGATTTGGAACAAGTTTACAACTATTTCACAATAAACTTACATAGTCACACCAATAATTAAAGTGGTGAAAAGTATTTTAAAAAGAAAAAAATATTATTGATAGAAAAATTAGCATCTTCGAGATAATATATTGATTGAAATAAATACATATGAACATTATATGTTTTTACAGTTCTTTAAAGTATTTGAAGAATTTTTATAATTTTATATTTTTAATGTAATTTAATGTAAATTAAATGCTATTTTTGATAATATATTATCAAAAGATTTAAATGTAAATTATCATTATTAAATAATTACTATTAAACCCTCAAAGTTATACTTAATTATTTACTTAATAGTTAAGTAAATATAATTATGTGAAAGTATAAGGATCAAAATGCTAATGATGATAATTATTAAATAATTATTATTTTGTCCTTAGTATAACTTATCCATTAATATACTTAATGTAATTTTAGATAAAGGTTTAAGGTATAAAAGAACAACTCTACTAATTTTCATTTAATGAAAGAAGAAAAATTTAAATTTCTCTCTCAAAATTCGGCCAAGGAATAATATCCCCTTGGTAGTGTAGATTGTAAAACTCTCATCATATTTGAAATTATTTTTATCACTCTATCAAACGAACAAGGTGAAAGACTCATCCTATGGATATTTTTCCATACATATATGTGATATATGTTAGGTTTTAAACATAAACAGTTCATATTATGAATTTTTTTGATTATTATATGAAACACCATGTAATCATTCTTTCAACAAGCATGCTCAACAGCAAAGGTGTTGGAACACCAATGATAACAGGTGCTAAGTTCAGCAGAAGCAATGAAAAATCTTTCGATGACAAAGCCCTTTACAGATCCATCATTTTTCACTGCAATATGCAACTCTTTCAAGGTCTGAGATCACTTTTGCAGTAAATAAACTTAGCCAATACACGAATGATCCAGCTAAAATCAATTTGAAAGCATGCAAAAATGGTCCTCATAGATAGTTAAGAAACCACACATTTTGGATTGATCTTAAACTATGTGACTGAATATATGAATCTGATGCAATGCTTGAATACGACTCCAAAAGATGTTATTACTTTGTCAGAATGGAATTATCAATAATTGCATAGGAGAGGATCAGGTGATTGCCAGTATTTTCAACACGATTGGTTTCTTTATTGAGTTTTCCAGTGAGAGCTATTGCTCGCAAATATACTACGAGGTGAATAAGCATTGTAGCAGACGTTGGAACAAATGGATGGCACACTTAAGACGCAGGTATTTTAACAGTCCATGGTCAGTCATTTCGTTTTTGGCTGCAATTGTTCTGATTCTACTTTCTTTCATACAAACTTTGTTTACAGTTCTTTCTTATTTTAAATGATTGCAAGTCCTGCAATGAGGACCGGAGGCAGTCTCGGGGTGGTAGACATGCGTGGAGAGTAGTGTGAAAATGAGGGTTGCGGTTGCCCCTGGCGATTATGGATGTCCCACTTATCATGCGTGATATGGATATCGAGAATTTCTCGTACTTGTCGAGAAGACAATCAAGTTTTTTGCTTGATTACAGTGTTTTTAGCTTTAGAGTTGGTAGTGTCACCTTAAAATTAGATATTTTCTCATTTCATAATCTTGAAAATCATCTTATTATTGTTTCCCATTGTCCTCGTGAAAGTAGATATTTGCCTGTTTCTTATTCCCCATCCTCTCCGTATCTCTGACTCTTCAAATTAGCACTTGTCCCCACTCTTCACCATTCCTTTGACTTTGTTATAGAGAAAAAGGATATTTTTTGGGTTGAGGGGGTTGGGTTGTTTTGTGTTTGTGGAGGAAATTATGTATTTTATTTTTCCTGTTTGCCATGATATCATAACATATGTGAAACATGCATAAATCAACTGTAGTTCATTGACAAAGCATGGACACTGAAGGGATTCCAGGGCTGAACTTACCTAAAAACCTTCACTGCCTAGTAAGGTCCGAGCTAGTTAAAACATTCCACATTTGTGCAAAAACCAATCACACTCCAGAGCAATGTAGATTCAAACTAAAGTAATAAGGGAAAACCACAACATGATTGCCAACAGAAGATTCACCGCCAATCATTATTTTAATACCGTGAACAATATTTGTTTTCTTTTTGAAGTAAATAATATCACATTCGAGAATTTCAAAAGTTCAAAGCAGAGAAACAGTAACTAAAACATAATGAAAACAAAAGATGCACTGAAACAACTTTGGTGCATTGCATGGTGCACACTGACACAAAAGAGCTGATAACTATTATGTGCCTACCAATATGATTCTGGACGCTTAGGCTTGCTAAGAACAACAGCCTCAATCTTCTCCAACACTGTAGGAGTTAATAATGGAATGACATCAATAGCTTTCATATTCTCTTGAATCTGCACAGTGGAAAGAAACATTTAGAACCGAAAATGACGGTGCAGCAAAAACTTTTCAAGGAACCTTTTCCAAAATAGTAACGAATGAAAACCTAGAATGCAGTTAAGCATGTTACAGGGGCAGTGATCCAACCAACGACAACTGGCTACATGTTGTCAGACCCACTAATAGTTTGTAAATGAAGGTCAATTAACAATTCCAAAAATTTCTCATAAACAAATATTATCAGTCACAGACTAATCAAGTCATGCAGAGGTATAGTTTAAGAAAAGTCTCAGTAAATGGCTGGATCAAAGAAAAGGCCCAAAGGTCTGCCCAACTCGGTAGCTTCTGAATCTTTTTCAAGCATTTTCATTATGGAATCAAAAACATATCCACCATCATTTGGAAATCCAATAGAAAGAAAAAAAAATAGTTGTTTATAAATTGGCACCATCAAAAAATGAGATCATCTTTGTTCAGTCAAAAGGCTCTTTTTACAGTATGTTGAATCAAAAACAAGACAGACTCCATTTATGCAAATGTTTTCCATGTAAGAGATATCTTCCAAACAAACCTGGGATTCCTTTGTGGCACCAGTAATAACTGAAGAAACATTGGGATTTGTAGCACACCATGCAATTGCAAGTTGAGCTAAAGTCACGCCTAGTTCATCGGCAATTGGCTTCAGTCCATTAACTTTCCGCAGCACATCATCAACCAGCGATCTGTTAGCAAGATTCTAGAAGGCATGAAAAAAGAAGAAAAAAGATCAGTGTTCAACTCAAAAGGAAGAAAAAAGAGGAGTTCATAAAACTTATGCCAAGTAAATGCCATGAAGATTTAACATTCAGAAAATGTATAAAACTACACAATAAGAAGCAGCAAGTCAAGAAAAGAGAAATGACATAATCAAATGTCATGAAAAGTTAAAGGTTTTTAAGTAGTTAGGCAGCCATATAATTCTAAGCAGAATATCAAAAAGAACAAAAAAGCTATATATCAGTCTAATGCAAAATTCTTGATCAGAAGCTTATTACTTGATAACAGCAGAGAACTAAAGGAGTTTCATACACAGGTCACACTAATCATCCACATGCACTATAATATAATGCGGACAACTCTGTGTAGACTTAATCATATGAGATACAACCATAGGATGTAATTCATTCTCGACTTACCACATATTAAAATTCTAAGCATTTCACGTATTTCAAAAGAATACTAGCACAAGATTGAAGGAAAATCACTCAACAATCAGGTCATCTTTCCAAATTAATACATGTTATTCGGTACACATCTTCGCTAAGCAAAAAACCAAGGTCATCTTTTTAAATTAATATATGTATTCAGGCACACATCTTCACTAAGCAAAGAACTAGCCATGAGTATGCATTAATGCTAGAATCCCAGAAGTCTTGCAGATGAAAAGCAAAATCGAACCCAACTAACCAAGCAACAATTGATGACAAGTCAGCAATCAACTTAGACACATTGGTAATAGCACAAAGAAGAAGTCAAAATTTTCAATAAACCAGTGTGTAATTATGTCAACAAACAAGAGCAGCATAAATAACAGTGGAAAACAACAATCAGAATTGTTTGAGAACCAATTAACTTACTTTATAATTTTCCAATGCAAATCGACTGTCAGGCGGTATAGTTCCCTTGTTATATTTTCCAGTGAGCACTCCAGATGCAAGTGGACTCCATGTGGTAAGACCGATGCCATAATTGATGTAGAGAGGTAGGTACTCAGATTCAACCTGCATCCATGCAACACATGATTCATAAGGCAAAAATGTATTTCATATATATGGACAAACATGGAAGAGAACTAAATCCATCCCTTGTAAGCCATAACTGCAAAAGCTGTTCAACAACTTTATAAAGCATATAAAATATGAGCCCATAGCAATTGAAGGATTATAACCACACACTCAGGGCTGACTACGGAACAAATGTAGAGCACTTAACCTTTGTATACTTACAACATTTCCTTCAGGACAGACACATAACTCATATAACTATAGAAAGGTTATCTAATTTCCTAAAACATATCCATCTTAAACCTCACCAGAAGAATTCCCCTCTCACACACAAAAAGATTTCAAGAACTTAAATAGAGACAGGAGGAAACAAATCTCAATCCATGAGCTAAACACCTTAGCGTATGGATGAGAGTTCGAACAACTCAATCCAAAGACAGGTTAGATTTGTGCCCAAATCCTGCTTCGATGTGTAGATGGCACTCCAGCCAATGACCTGGTAATCACAAAACCGCCAGTGACAGTATTGACCACAAAATCTCTTCATAAGACAAGCCAAACGCACAACTTGTTTTTTAATGCTATGTAATACAAGAGATCTTTACAAGAGATGAATCCCTATCTAATCCTCAACACATAAAGACAGTATCTTAAACATAATGTTCATTTTAGAAGAGTCACCAGCAACAGTTAACATCATGTTTCATCTCATTATTGATAAGACCTTTCTTTTTTAATTATTTAATGTTAGTCATACACTCAATATTAATTTTCTGACACATTAGTGGAAGGTATTAGTTTATATCAATATCAAACTTCTAATAGGACAAACATCATACTATAAAGATTCCTCAAATATACAAAGCCAAACCCGCACATCAACCAAAAGAAAAAAAAGAGAGAGAGAATGATATAAATTCATGTCATAGTTAAAATTACAGCTGCACTAGTACAAGAATTGCATTCATAGAAAATTCTGGATGAATATGTGAGTATGCTCAGAAACCACTCACCTTGTGCCTAGACAATAAGTTATACTCTGGTTGTTCAACAATCGGCCCCACCATGTCCAGCCGCTCAGCTACTCCCCAAGCCTCAGTGATCTGCTGTGCGGACCACTCACTAGTTCCCCAGTAAAAGGCCCAACCTTTATCAATCACATAATTCATAGCCCTGACAGTTTCTTCTATCGGGGTTGATGAATCTGGCCTGTTATGATAACACACAAAAATCTCTTCAGATCATTGATGAAGACATTTCTCAAGCCCTCAACCACAATAAAAGTATACACAACCAAACCAAACCACAAAAAAAAAAAAAAAAACATGCACACAAACATAAAGAAAGGAAAAGAAAGAACAGAAATTCAATAACAATGGAAACGAAATATCAAAAAATTCAATGCAGAACCTCCTCCATAATCCACTGCATACAAAATGAACAAATAAATAACTTGACTACACAGCATGAAGACCAAAAAAAAGAAACAAATCTATCTCATAATATAAATTCAGCAACTAAACAGCAGAAATTAATGTCAACCTAGACATCAAAATTCTACCACATGCTCTACATCAAGGCCCGTAGAGAAAAAACCAGACTCCAGTCACCAAACTTCACCACTTCAAATAACAAAATCACCGACAAACAACCCAAAATTAAAACCTATTACAAAACAATATTCTTAGAAGAAGCTTGTAGCCACTAATTCATACTGCACATTATGATACACAACAGTAAACCTAATTAACCAAAAATTATTATAAAAGATAAATAAATAAAAATAAGCTGAAAAAACAAATGAGTATCAAAGCTTTCTATACAAGCAACAAATCATACTTCTACCATCAAAAAGAAATAAACTGGGCACGAAATCCAAGAAACCCACTTCAAATTAACAGAAATTATTGGCTTTTCAACAACCCATTTCATGTATACATAAATCAGCCACAAACACCACAAAATTTAAACCGAATACTCCGAATCAGTTCTCTCCTAAGAAGCCATATACAAAATCGACTATCATCCTGTAACTGATTAACTGATCCATACCATAAATTTTACAAATCAAATCATACAACCACATAAGAGGATACTAATAACAAACACGATAAGGTCAAAAGCAAGTATTAGATTTAAAAACAAAAAAAATTGAAATCACCGGTGACAATAAATAACATCGACATAATCCATATCAAGCCTCTTCAAGGAAGCCTTGGTCCCCTCGACAATGTGCTTTCTCGACAGACCCTTGTCGTTTGGGCCTTGACCACCCCAAAAGATCTTGGTTGAAACGACTATGTCTGAACGCTTCCAACCGAGCTCGCGAATCGCCTGACCCATGATCTCCTCAGCGCGGCCGTTGGCGTAGACCTCAGCATTGTCGAAGAAGTTGACGCCGTGTTCTCTGCAGCACTGCAAGAGCGACTTGGCTTCCTTGACGTCAAGCTGATTGCCGAAGCTAACCCAAGCTCCGTAGGAGAGCTGGCTGACTTTCAAGCCCGACCGGCCCAAGTGCTTGTACTGCATCGGCATTTAGTAGTTCCAGAACAGTACGAGAAAAGTGGACTGAACTGTGTTTGTGAAAGTGAATGTTTCAAGGATGTGCCGTTTGGAGTAAACAAGACAAGGCACGCCTAGACATTTATGGAAGACTGATTTTTTTTTATTTTTTTTGTTTCATTAGTTTCTTAAAATAATTTACAAAAAGAATCTTTTTAATTTTATATTTTTATTGTCTGTTATAAATTCAGTAATTTTTTTGTTTTATTACAATTTTTTTTCTTTTATAAATATTAATATAATGTTGCAGTGATAATTATGGTTGACCATTTAAAAAATTAATGAGGATTACCTACTTTTTTTTTTTTTAGTTTTTAAACATTTATTAACATGGATATTAACGAAATTGTTGATTGATATTAATTTTTCATAGGTAATTATATGCGTTAATAAGTGCTTCATCAAATTAGGGCAAAATATGGGAATGCTTGACTAGGAATGGACTAAGGGAAAGAAAAATTGTACCCAAGTTGGGCATAGAAAGGTTTTGAAATTAATATTTTTTAATAACTAAATCTACACTCATCTTTCTTTTTTACAAAAGAAATACAAATTCATCGGTACAAACTTACGTGTAATATTGTTATTATATATTCAATTTTTTTTTTAACTCTCATAAAAATATTAAAAATGTGGTGGTGATATAAAATTGTAATATGTTTATATAAATGAGTTTCTATAAGAATTTATATATATAATATTATTGTAGATTTTATATGAAAAATATTTTTTTCTCATATTTAAAGAAATCCACCTTAACAAAAATAAATAAATATTTTTTCTTTCAATATTTTCTTTCACTTATTGTCGAGGACACATTATCATTTTCTTTTTGTTGATGGAGTATCCAAAGTTACATTTTCTTATTTATTTTATTTTTTTACTTTCTTGATATTATGCATTTCATTACTCAGTATTCTCGTGAGTTTGATTTTTTTTTAAATATATATATATTTAATTATATTTTTTATCTTTAATTTTAATTTTATTATTAAATTTTAAATGATAAATTTTAGTACGTAATAATTCGAATGTATATACCTTAATTTTTAAGTGATAAATTAGATTATAATATAAAATTTTTATGGGATTCCCCCCGTTCCTAGGTCATCCCCTTTTTGGGAGGAAAAGTCACTTTTATTCTTGTATTGTAATTAATAAATAATACATTTTATTCTTTTATTTTCCACCAAGCTGGGGATCAGCCAGCTCTTCCAACCAATTATTTTGATTTTTAGAAGGGCCTAATTGCAAAAATTAGAATCCACAAATAAAGATGATTTGTAAATACGAGAGACAGAATTGATCTAAGTGCTGCGAACCAAGTTAGAAGGCTCTTCTGTCTAGAAGGTTGGGACACATGGAAAGGCTTCCGTCGAATCACAACACGAGAAGGACAACTTCATAGTTGTAAACATCACTTTTCACCGATAGATTTCAGTCATGGCGTATTCTGAAGCTTAGTATGCGCTTTAAAGTTATTCTGAAGCAACATTCATGCCAAAATTCGCAACTTTGGCATGAAAGTAATTCTTAAGTAATATATTGGACGCCTTGAAAGCTCTCTGATTAACGCATGGCTGTGAGTCCTCATGTAGGTATGCGAGTCCTCTTACAGCATCAAGTGCAATCCTCATTCTCGAATAGACGAGATACAAAAGAGGAGAGGTGGCCGCTTAAGATCAGGTTTTCTTTAGTTTTATTTTTTTATTATAAATTTTTATATTTATTTTTAAAATTAAAAATTAAAAAATTATTAAATATAAATGGGTAATGAACACTAAAACTGTGGTAATATGTCATCTCGCCCTCGACCCGAGCAGAGCCAGGTCCTATATCCTCGAATATTTTTGTCAACTCCACTTATACCCCTCGATGTGAAGGCAATGTTACCTCCCTTCATTGCCATTTCTATTAGGTTGTCAAAACCTCCATAGGTGCTAGTAATTACACTACTCTACTATGCGCTTTGCTAAGAAAATGTATTTTTGACGCATAATGTGTATTAAGTGAGTATAGAATTGATATTTATTTCTCATCCATCTCATTATATATATTTTTATTTTTAAAAATAATTTTAAAATTATCATTTTCATATTTTTATATTTTAGTTTTATTTTTATTTTTATTTTAATAGAAACAATATAAGGTGATCAAAAAGTAATATTTTATTTAATTACATTCATTGTCCTTAATAATAATTCATATTCTCGTTAATTTAATTTTTTCAAAATTATTTTTAAGATTGATAATAGCATAACCCTAAAAGTTAAGTGATTTTTATTGTAGTTATTGTTTAAGAATAGCAATTTTACTTGCGTATGCATAAATTTGCTTGTATTTATTCGTCTTGAGATGAATTTGATATCGCTATTAACAAGTTTACAATGAATTTAAAAAAAAATTAAAACTCATAACGAATTCAAAACAAGTATGAATATGAAAAAATATCTATATGCATCCACAACAAATACTTTCAAATATTTAAATTTTTTATTTTTATTTTTTAAAAGCATCAAAACAACGTCGTTTTTGATGTTACTCTAAATTTCAAAATAAGCCCATTTTTCATGCAGGCCGCCCCTCATTCCCGTTACTCTAGGCCCTCTCCTCATTTGCAGCACATCACCATCTCAACAAAATTTCTCCATGCATAAACTGCCGACTATTTTTTCAAGCTTTTCGCTTTTTAGGTGGCCTCCTATTCTTCTACTAATTCTTCTTGTCGTTTCTGTCTTTCTCACGTTTGTTTTTTTATGGTATTCAGTTCTGTTAACATTTTTTTTTGTAAATGGTTTGGATGTTATTGTGCTTTGAATGTGGACAAGTTAATCCCCAATTGTGATTTTTGCAATTCTGATCGGGTTTAGTTCAGAGATTGTTTTCGTAGTCTAATACATTACGTGTATATTTGCTTGTTAGGTTGATAATATTTGACACTTTCTATTTTTAATTTGGGATTTGAACGTTGTGTTTACGATATAATTTTATTTTTAATTTTTTAAAAATTATTTTAAATATTTTTAAAAATTATTTTAAATATTTTTAAAATTATTTTAAATATTATTTATTATATATTTTAAATTTTTATTAAATATTTAAAATATTATTTAATATTTATTTTATATATTTTAATATTATTTTTTATCTTAAATTTTATAAAAGTGATTTTAAGTTCTGTCCAAAAAAAAAGGGCAACAGTAATCACGAATACTGTAGCCAAATCCTTCGATTTGAGATCTGATTTTGGTGTTGCGTGATGGCATGTCATAAACACTGCATAGATGTCAAATCCGTTTGAAGAATTCTTGATTTGCTGCATCATATTCTATCTTTCTCGCAAATCTCGTCTTCTTGTTTAGCTTATTCGTTGATCCATTGTTCTTATTTTTCTCTAATGGTTTTTTTTTTGTTGGTTTTGGTAGGCGGGCGGAGTTGAGATTTATGCTTTTAACAGAAATAAGAACGGCAAAGATAAGCTAGAATGTATTTAATCAAATATCATCTCTAATTTCATAGATGAGCTAGTTTAGATTTAGCTGTCCCTTGTGAACTTCCTGTCCACTTTTTTAATTATTTCTTTTTTATACAAATTCTGTTTTTTTGACAAAAAAAAAAAGTGTTTATGAATTTTTTTTTTGTTAGATAATTTATAAATTTAATATTTAATATTTAATAATAATAATATAATTATAATTTAAAATATAAAAAAATCAACTAAAAATCAATAAATATTTACGTAAATTTAATAATTATTACAATTTTGTTTAAACAGAATTGACAATGCAATGCCAAATTTATAAGCAGATATGATGTGAGGTTATTATTGAATTTTTTTTAATAATTACAAATACAAAGTATCCATCCTAAACTCATAGTGCTGTCATCCCTATTATTGTTGAGCCGTTTGATTGGAAGACGGTGGAATTGGAAAATTGGTTTTGATTGGAGGGAAATAAAACCACGAACACGAGTCTCTGTCCCGTGTGTTTGATTAATTTTGGCCCACAATCTCTCGTGGGTTAGATGCATTTCTGTCTCATCTAATTCGGTTTGCCAACCTCTTTTTTTTTTTTCTGTAAGTTTACACTGACACACATACCTTAAACGTCAGCGTTTGAGCGAGCGAGACACAGTAATACGCAAACCATAGATATCATAACAATATCAGAAGATCATAACAATATCATCAGAACGCGTGTTGTTACAGGATTTTCGACTGCCAATTGTCAATAGATTACATTTTCTCTGCAGAATTATTATTCTTCGTTTTCGGTATGATTATTGGATTTTCTTCCTGCAAAATTACCAAATAAAAGAGGGTCGAAATAATCGACAATAACTCTTCAAAACTTAAACCAGAACGGTATTTAAAATAAAAAAAAAAGTAAGGCAGACAAAAATTATAAATCTGTTATCAATTGTTCCTTACCCTTATTTTGAAGTCAAATTTGTCTTCTTATAAACTTCAATAAATGGTTATTTCAATTAATAATCGCTATTTATTCTCGATTAATGAACAATTATTAATTGCTTATCATGACGTTCATAATTTATAACTTATTCGGAGACAATCTCATTCTGTTCATGAAATAGAAAAATTGTATATTATTATTTTTAGATTGTATTCTCGGTATGAACTGAATGAAATTGAGATAATTTGTGATGTTAACGAGAATGTGAACTAAGGAGAGTTCCCGTCTTGGTGCTTTGATTCTCAGGAATATCCACGACCTGAAATTTTGCCGTTAGGATTCTACTACCATACCTCGAGCATTCCATGTCCAAAGCTGCATTCTCTAAAAGCACTCCACTCCGGTTGCATGCTCTAGAAAAACTTTCCTTTAGCAAAGCTAGAAGGAAGTTCAAATGGCAAATCCCACAACATTCCAGTATGTTGTCCCCAGATGAGGGACACTTTTCCAGGAATTGTTCAATGTTTCCAACATCTCCAATCATTTTGTAAGCAGGTCCATACGAATCCTGCACGTGTGTAATTATAATACTGTTCATCCACTGATAAGCGTGAACCGGCAAAGAAAGATCCACCTATTTAGCAGGAATGAATAAAATTTGTTGGGGTGTATGAATTTTAGTATTTAAGTTTGCATAGAAGTTAATGTATGTGTTACTCAGCTTTCCTATTCATTGCCTGTTTTCGAGCATGGTAAAATCATTGCCTATTCATCGTATCAATGTCAGCAATCAATATCAAAGTCTACATTCATTCTTAACACACTAGTTCTGACTTCATTTAACTCAATAGTTTTTTATTATTTGGTGGCATAACAGAATCATGGATAAATTGACTTTTTTTAAAAAAAAAAATGACAAACTCATTTTTTTTATTTAGTTATAAATTTTTATGAATAAATTAATTTTGAGTGCGATGTAAATTTAAAATCATATATTTAAGTGTTTTTAATTTATTTATTGAAAATGTATTCAATTTAAAATAATATTTATAAATTATATTATAATTATCAATAACATTACTATTTTGTTTATATTTTTTAATAGTTAGTTAGCCTTTAAAAAAATATATAATTACATCAATAATTATTTTTATATAATAAAATAAAAATTATTAAATAAATATGACTAGTGTTATGAATTATTATAAATATAAAGTTATACAATAAAATTATAATATAATATATTTATAAATAAATATATAAAATATTTATAATTAGAATGATGACAATAATAATAATAATAATAATAACAATAATAATAAATATAGTTTAATAAGATGATGTTAAATTTTTATAGCAAAAATAAATATTAATAATGATAAAATAATTTATAAATAATATAATATTATATTATATTATGTTAGTAATTATAAATAAATTTTTAAATTTGATATAACAAATTTTTAAATAATATTATACAAATTATTATATAATAATATATAATAATTTGATAATTAATTATTTAAAATAATTAGTCAATTAAAAAATAATCATATTAAGTTAATAAAAATACAAAAGAATCTATAAATAGCTTTTTAAACATTGGAGTATCATTCTTATCTTCAAACATTGTAATAACGTGGTCTCCCTTCAATAGTGTTATCATTCTTATAAACAGGGGGCATGTTATACAAAGGGAGCATAACATAATTTCTTAGCTCTACTCTCCCAAAAAGTGTATCACTCCCTTTTCTTATAATGAAATTGTGAAGATGTTATTTTCATTTTGCTTCCAATATCTTATTACGTTATTATTAAAATTCATATAGCCGGCAAAGCCACCTAATCTTATTTATTTTATTGCTTTATTATTATTATTATTATTATTATTATTATTATTATTATGTGGTTGGTAATGTCGCTTTTGAATTATTTTAATTTTATTTTATATTGTTCTTATCTTATTTTAATTTTTTAAATTTTAATATTTTGTTATTATATTGTTGTCAAAAATATTGTAATTCTTGTCTTCAATAATTCAAAAGGACAAATAATATTATAGTGGGATTCTATCCTTTTCAATTTTTCAAAAAAAATCATTATAACTCACCATATTTTCAAACATAATTCAAAAAATCTTCAAATATTATAATAATGTTGTCTCTCTTCAATAATGCCATCACTCCTATAAATAGTAGGTATATTGTACTAATTGGGTAGAACATAATTTCTTAGCTCTATTCTCCCTAAAGTGTATCTCTCCTTCTTCTTATAATAAAATTGTAAGGGTATTATTTTCATTTTGCTTCCATTATCTTATTATGTTATTATTAAAATTCAAATGGCAACAAAATCGCCTAATTTTATTTATTTTATTGCTTTAATAATAATAATAATAATAATAATAATAATATTATTATTATTAGTATTATTATTATTATTATTATTATTATTAACTATTTTATGATTGGTATTGCTGCCTTTTAAATTATTTTAATTTTATTTTATATTGTTCTTATCTTGTTTTAATTTTCATTTTAATTTTAATATTTTATTATTATATTGGTATCAAAGTCAAGTTTGTCTTTTAAATTTTTAAAACAAATAATTTATTAAGATTAAAGATTGTATAATATTTATCTCTATTTAAATTATTTATTAATTATTGTTTGGTCAATCCAAAAATTCTTTTATCAGCACAAAACTGATTTAAAGAGTGGTTCCAGTGGGTGGTCCTAATAATTAAAAATAAGATTTCAAATATCAAAAAATATATCAAAATACTACAAGAGGAGAATCTAGATGTAAATATTAGATTACTCTATCTCAAAGCCACCACTCAATTGCTCTCACCTTCAAAATCACAAATTTTCTAAATACAAAAATTACCACCTCAAATCAATGACCAATCCCAACATGAAACCCTTTTTTTCTTCATACAACATAACCAATTACAAAAATGGTATGTCATGATCACTCTGATTCTTGATGACTATTTTCATTTAACTACACCAACTTTAATTGACTCTATACTAATCAAAACAGAAGATTTTATCCCCACTATGTACTACCAAAAAACCTCATAAATGCTATATTCTACAAATAATGAAAGATTTAGTGTCAAATATAAGATTCCAAAAACTTATATCAAAAAATAATTGTTGATGAAACTATAATTTAAAAAAATATAATTACATCAATAATTATTTTTATAAAATAAAATAAAAATTATTAAATAAATATGACTAGTGTTATGAATTATGATAAATATAAAGTTATATAATAAAATTATAATCTAATATACTTATGAAATAAATATATAAAATATTTACAACTAGAATGATGACAATAATAATAATAATAATAATAATAATAATAATAGTAATAATAATAAATATAGTTTAATAAGATGATGTTGATTTTTTATAATAAAAATAAATATTAATAATGATAAAATAATCTGTAAATAAAATAATATAATACAATATTATGTTAGTAATTATAAATAAATTTTTCAATTTTTTATAACAAATTTTTAAATAATATTATACAAATTATTATATAATAATATATAATAATTTGATAATTAATTATTTAAAATAATTATTCAATTAAAAAATAATATTATTAAATTAATAAAAATACAAAATTATGATATAATATATAAATAATAAAAAAAGTTTAATAATTTAAAAAAAAATCATCATTCCTTACCCTTAGGGAAGAATATCTATCTCCCATTTGGTAGAATACGAATTTCTAAAATATTTTATTTTTTAGCCCATTCCTCCAACCGAACATACACTTACGTTACAACTTTGGCCTGTATCTCTCCTTAAATTAATGTGTCATCTTGTAATGAACCCATCTACAAGTTTATATTATAAAATTAGTAAGTTTGCTCTTTGATGTAGTGCTTGCGAATTTGCTGTAACCAATATATTGCGGTAATTTTGACTTATATTCCATAAATATTATTAAAAAAATAAATTCTTTGTACAAATTATGGTGTATAAATTGGTGTTGCGTAAAAATATTAGTTTTATGATATATGTCATACTGCCTACAATCTATAACAAGACAACATCAGTTCGTATATAACAATTTATATATAGATATATATATATATATATATATATATATAAAGTTACGTTCTTATTATATATATTTTCATATCTTATCTCGATATTTTTCTATGTTAATTTTGTTAATTGTATAATGTCACGTCATATGATATAAATGAATAATTAGAATTAATTTATAAGTTATTTTTATTGTTTTTCAAACTCCTAGTTTGCTTTCAAGGAAGATAACCTGAAAATTTTTCCTAGTGCAATAATGGTAATGACAATTAACACAACAAGTTTTTAAAACTTTGACAGTAATATATCACCAAAAATTATTTAATTTGTTAACTAGAATAGAAAAAATTTTATTTTATCTTAAAGTGCATTCAACTTTATTGTATCCATTGGAAATTTAATATCCAAATAATTTTTTTTATGAAATTCAGTTACGTAAATATATATAACATAAGGAGATAATAATTATAACTATTTTTATTATTGGTTAATGATTACTCTTATATTTGTAGAGAACTCCAAATTCATTATTCTTGGATATATAATTGATTTGCTATAAAATACAATTATATCAAGTGGAAAAAGAATAATGGCAATGATATTGATAACATCAACTTAAGTCATCAAATTCTTGACATTCATATATTACCAAAAGATTATTTAATTTGAAAAAATATTTTTAAAATTATTTTTGTTTATGATATTTTATTTAATATTGTAAGCTTATGATAAAAAAGCACTAAAAGTTAAATATTAAAAAAATATATACATTCTATTGAAATTGATGTTATTAAATACTATTAAACTTTTTTACTTAAAATACCCAACAACACAAATAACTTCTAAAGCATATCCTAATAATAATTATATATTCTCTCCCAAAAGTTTAATGTAAATACACTTTAAAAACTAATGATTTCACATATTATATTCTTCTAGATGATCAACAAAATTTTATATGTATAAAAATAAATAAAATTTATAAGGATATTTATTAATTATAATTATGTAAACTTATTTTATATAATTACCAAGTTTGCAGATATAATTACCTAGTTTTCAGTGTTAAGTTAAAAAATAAAAAATTTCAAAAACATCTTAATGACTAAACTTAATTATGTTTAAACTTTATATGAAAAACAAACATTCGCCAAAAGAAAATAGACTAAAATACAGTTATCATAACCTCAATATGTTTGAATCAAAAAATTTTTTTTTTACTAAATTCATAGTTAAATACAATATACATTTGGTAGATGTTTCGTCAAATGATATCATTAAAAAGAAAATTGATTTTTTGCAATGAATTTTTTTAGCAATGATGCTAGAACCTCCTTTTGGCAATGATATAAAAATTATATGAACAATTAATAAAACAATTATCAATAATATTGTTGCCGCGAAAATAATTGTATTTACATTTAATTTAGGATGACGAATGTAACTTAAATAAAATATAATACTTTATTTTCAGTTACATAACAATTGGTGACCACATTTTTCATCACCAAATTATATAATTAGCAATAAATTTTAGGATGGTTCTATTTACGCCCCAAATGAACAACTTCTACTTTGCACATGTGTTTTAATAATAATAAAAATAATAATTCAGATTTTACTCTAGCTGCACACCGATGTAACTGTTACAAAGGTCGATTAAATTCTTTACATCAAGCATCATAGTTTTACTCTATGCATTCCTAGCAATATACATCAGATCAAAGATACTTTTTTTTCACTTTAAATAAATATAAAGTTTAAAAGAAAAGAAAAAAAAACAAATTCTTAATAAATCCAATAAGTCCAAGAACTCAAATACATTGAATTATTTGAGAACATGGAGAAAATGTGGTAAACAACTGGCCCAATTTAAGAAGATTGTCCTAATTTTTGTGTCTCAGATAACATGAAATCACCAATATATCTAGTTAGTGAAGCAAAATCCAAGAGTTGGGTTTGTCTTTAATTTTTTAATAAACTAGAATTTTAGCAAAGAAAATTTGAAAAATGGAATGAATTTTATTTACTTTTTTCCTTATTATAAGTATTTTCATTGTTTTTAAGAAAACTTTAAAAATGGACTGATATACGGTTGAAAAACTTTATCATCAAAGGCTATCTAATATTTCGAAGGGCATAATCTTTAATTCAAAATTATATTTCGACAGTCATTTGCATTAATTACCGTAAAATAGAAATGATACTATATAAAAGTTGGGGGGGCATTCATCAACGATCTAATCTTGTTCATAAATTTCTTGATGAATACTTAATAAATGATTTAGTAACATTTTTCTGTTTTAATTTCGTTTAATTTTGATGTTAGAAAAGCAATTCCCACGTTGGTTACAACTGGTAAGCCACAAACTACAGCAAATTTACTAAAAACAAACACTGGTGCTCCAACGTATATAACATATGACGGCCTTGGATTGTAAATCAACGAAAGCAATAAATATTACGAAAATCAAATCAGGGGAAAACCCAAAATTCTATGCCTCCATGCTTTCAGAATAAGTGCTAAAATATTCTTGCAAATGCTCCAAACTTATTGGTCTCCTGAAATACTTGACGCGCTTGATCTTCATTTTCTCGATGCTCCATATCCCGCTCTAGGTCCTTCGGCTGTTGAAAACATGCCACGATATCCTCCTCCTTACTATGAATGGTACCATGCTTTTTCTTTTTTTGTTTTTACATATTAAAAATATGAACTAGCTAACACGTAAGATTTGTTTTTTATTTTCTCGGATACAGAATTTCACAGAGTACTGGAAATTCAATGAATCTGTTGCATATGTGGAAGATTACATGATGAAGAATGGACCATTTGATGGTTTAATGGGTTTTTCTCAGGAGATTGGATGGTTCAAATAATTACTGCCAAGATTATTTCATATCACTTAGAAACCTGATTAATGTAATATCGTCTGCATGCATGCATGCATCGATGAATTTCAGGGAGCATTTTTATCATCTGCCTTAGTCGGAATGCAACTGCACGGGGATGCTCTAACCAAGGTTCCACCTTTGAAGTTTGTAATAATTATATCTGGAGGAAAGTTC
The DNA here is from genome assembly GCA_032401905.1 of Swietenia macrophylla. Classification (NCBI taxonomy): domain Eukaryota; kingdom Viridiplantae; phylum Streptophyta; class Magnoliopsida; order Sapindales; family Meliaceae; genus Swietenia; species Swietenia macrophylla. Next base: position 3,938,551 of record CP135582.1, read on the forward strand.
GGATATAAAAAATTTGGGATGCCTAAGCTTGCTTTTAACGCATATTCGACTCCGATAAAGATACCCTCTCTTCATTTTATAGGTTTATTCTTAAAGACATTTATTATTTTTTATTCATTTCAATCTCTTAAATAATAAATACGATCTTGTAAAATCCGTTGAAAAAGATTTCCTAATCTCAATATTTAAATTTCCATAACAATTTCTAAATCTCAATTGTTCGCTTGCAGGTGATAAAGATTTCTTAAAGGAAAAGAAATTGGCACTGTTGGATGCATATGTGAAACCTGTTGCCATTCGTCATCCCGAAGGCCATAAAGTACCAAGACTCGGTTAGTAATAATAATAATAATAACACTAATTTTATTTGCACGTAAAATGATGAATTACCGTGTGATGAAGAATGAAATACTGCTAATATATATGATTCTTCTTTTTCTCCTCTCTTTGTTTTGTGCAGATGCAAACAATACAAAAGTTGTGCTTCATTTCATTGACAAGATAAAGAAGTTGTCCTATTAGACCCGAAGAGCGAATTTAAGTTCACAAAATAGATGAAAATTGAGGAGATTGAAAGCGGGGCGATTATAACGTTTAATGATATATTTTAAGGACATTTAATTAATTGGTTGCGTGTTTCTTGTAACCAAAGAATTTTGATAATCGATCATATTTGTAATCAAAATTAATTGGCACTTTGTTTGAGAGAATTTGGTTCAATCTCTACTTATGTTGACCGTCCTTCTAAACACTCCAATTATCAATCTTTCTGGACAGCAACTCCTACTTGTTTTGGACAAAAACCCTTTATTTTTGAATCACTAACAGTGAACAGAGGACCGAGCTTAGGAAGATATTCAAGGGACTTTGAAAGACATTTTTAACAAAAAGAATATTAATTACATAAATTATTCAAATCAATATGTTTTATATTTTATTCTAAAAATATGCAAGTTAATCCATTCCTTTCAGTTCGGTTCTAAATTTTAAAATTGAAGAACCAATTTTTATCGATTCGTTCCGATTCTACATATTTTAGAACTGAAAGCGAGGAACCGGTCCTTCACCCCGACCCAAAATCCTAATTTCGGTTCCCTCAAATATCCTCAAAAAAATCCAAATCCTATTTCCAGTAGCCAAATGCCACCGTTGCCAAACCATCTGTGGATGGGGCACATACATAAGACCCAAATACTCTAAAAGGTTCTTTCCCGCCCATTCTCTCGATAAGTTTCAATATTTAACTTTTTTACTGTGATTTTGTCATGGGTTTTGAATATTGTTTTGACGGGTTTCAAAAATTTAATTAATCTCTGTCACTGCAATCCTCTTGGTATTCACTTTTTTTTTTTATCACGCTCGTACAAATCTTTTAAAGTTTACTTTTTGAGTCATTTTGGTCACTGTTTCGAATCTAAGCTGTATATGTAGAGTCTCTCGATATACATAAGCAGAGAACGTTTAAAAAATTAATGACACTAAAAAATTTTAAAATAGATCTATTGCATGACACATAATCTTAAAATTGTTAGATATAAAATTACAAGTGTAATAGTAATGAAAAGAATATAAATTACCTCTTAACTTTTTCATTTTTTTTAAACAAAAAATTAAAATTTAACCAAAAAAAAGATAATTGTAAAAAGATTTAATTTTAAATAAAAAGATAATTACAACCAAAAACTCCCAATTGACAAAAACTATTATTTGGGTGTTTTTATGGTTGGTCAATTTGGCGAATTCATTATCTAACGAGCATTTACATACTGGCACTAGTGTCTTTACCAAGTGATTGATAAGATCCGTCGCACCTCGTTAAACATGTAAAGTATAATATTGGTCTTGGTAATACTATAGGGACCACAGTTTATAATCTTATGATCAAGAGTAATTTAAAGAATGATACATTATTTAAATAATCTTGTTATCGTGATCTTATCATGATATGATTAATATTGCATAAATCTACAAACTTCATCTTGTAAAAATATAAAACGAATTATTTGTTAATATATATTTAAAAAATTACATAATTTTATAAAATTTATGAACAGAACAAGAAGAATTATCAAAATACATTATTTTGATGCTTTATATATTAAAAATATATATATTTTATTTACTAAATACTAGTTGGTAATAGTTGAAGATATTTATTATATATATGAACTATAAAAGTGAAAAACAAGAAAGATAACTTCCACATTATATGAAAATTGGGGGCATTTAGCACCAATCTAATCTTGTTCATAAATATCTTAATTAAGAGTTAATAAAAGATTTAGTAAAATTTTTTTGGTTTTTAATTTCGTTTGATTTTGATGTTAGAGCAGCAATCCCCCCGTTGGTAACAACTGGTCAACCGCAGCCGCAACACCAGCAACAAAAGCAAATTTACTAAAAATTAACAGTCAGTGCCCCAATGTATGTAGCATATGACGGCCTTGGATTGTCAAGCAACAAAAGCAAAAAGAAAAAAAGAAAATCAAATCATGGGAAAACCCAAAATCCTATCCTCCATGCATTCAGAATAAGTGCTAAAATCTTCTCTCAAATGCTGCAAACTTACTGGTCTTCTGAAATACTTGATCTTCATTTTCTTGATGCTTCATATCCCGCTCTAGGTCCCTCGGCCGTTGAAACCATGCCACAATATTCTCCTCCTTACTATGAATGGTACCATGCTAATCAGGCTAGATTTCTATTTGCTTTTTAATTTTTACAAAATTACGGATAAATATTAAGAGTATGAACTCGCTAACACGTACGATTTCTTTTTTATTTTCTCGACTACAGAATTTCATAGAGTATAGGAAATTCAATGAATTTGTTACGTATGTGGATGATTACATGATAAAGAATGGACCATTTGATGGTTTAATGGGTTTTTCTCAGGTGATCGGATGGCTTAAATAATTACTACCAAATTTATTTCATATTGTTTCGAAATCTGATTAATACAACATCGGCCATGAATTTCAGTGAGCATTTTTATCCTCCGCCTTAGCAGGAATGCAACTGCACGGGATGCCCTAACCAAGGTTCCACCTTTGAAGTTTGTAATAATAATATCTGGAGGAAAGCTCGGACGTAAAAAATTTGGGTTGCTTAAGCTTGCTGTTAACACGTATTAAACCCCGATAAGGTGCCCTCTCTTCATTTCATAGGTTTATTCTTAAAGACATTAATTATTTCCTCTATGTATTTTTATCTCTTAAATAATAAATACAATCCTGTAAAACCCGTTGAAACAGAGTTCTAAATCTCAATATTTAACCTTTTACTACAATATTTATATTTTCTCTAAATCTCAATTGTTCGCTTGGCGGTGAAGAAGAGAATTTAGATGCATAAGTGAAGGCCATAAAGTACTGAGAGTCGGTTAGTGTGTGTGTGTACTAATCACGATTCTAATGTATTTGCATATGAAATTATGAATTAGTGTGCAATGAAGAATCAAATATTGCCAATATATTTACCTATCTCAAAATTTAGCAAAAGCACGTATAAATTACAAGTTTTCTGAAGACTAACAGAAAATATTTTCAACTGTAAAATGACTATTTGGGATAACATAATTTTATTTTCTCATGTTTTATTTTGTGCAGCTGCAAATAACACAAAAGTCGTGCTTCATTTCATTAAGAAGATAAAGAAGTTGACCTATTCCGCAGGAAGAGTGGATTTAAGTTTGGATAAAAATTGAGAAGATCGAAAACGGGGCGGTTATATTCTAAGTGTGAAAGATCTCCTATTAACGTTTAATGAAATTTTTTTGGGGCATTTAATTAATTGTTTGCCCGTCTCTTGTCACAGTGAATTGTGATAATCAAAATTAATTGGCATTTTGTTTATGAGAATTTGGTCCAATTCAACTCAAATATCTTTTAAATTCTTTCACTCATCAATTAATATACAGTTTCCATTAGAGCAAAATTGTTCAATATAACATTTTTATTTATGAATATTTAAATTTGCATTACTGCTTATGAACTATGAGAATTTACAATGAGAAACTATTGCCAAACTACTACCAATTTGTCAATAGGAATGACAGCATTAATTTAATACTTACACAAACGACGTTACAAAATAATAATACCATACATGATTCATATGATTCTGTGATGTCTAACGTATTCTTAAGACCAATAGGAAATAATCACAGAACATTCAACAGCTATTTCTTCTCCTTCTTCGTATCTGTGGAACCAATAGTATATATTTCCTTTCAATGGAAATAACAAACACTGAGGCCGTATCGAGGAAATTCGAAAGTCTCAACGTGCTGAAGGCACCGCCGCAGTCATGGCCATTGGAATAGCTACTACTCCTACTTGTTTTGAACAAACAACTTGTGCAGAGTATTATTTTCGTATCACCAACAGTGCACACATGACCGAGCTTAAGAGGATATTCAAACGACTCTGCAAGACAACTTTTACGCACCCATTTTGATATACATATAATTCATTGCCTGTTTATGTGTTTTTGGACCACTCATTCCAGGTGAAAAATCTTTTAGTTTACATTTACTCAACAGTCTTCTAGATGCTAGGAAAGAGACGTTGGTGCTAGAGGTACCAAAGCGGGGGAAAGAAGCTACCTATTAAGGAATGGAATAGGCCGAAGTCTGAAATCACCCACTTAATATTTTGCACTAGTAGTTGGGCATATGTGCCTGGAGCCGACAGTCAACTAACCTTGTTCACGGGTCTTCCTCTACTCCTCTAATTTTCTCTTTAGTTTTTTAAGAGATTTAGACATGTGACAGTTTAATATTTTTAGTAATAAAATTAATTTTACTCTCTCTTAGACAGCAAAACACATTGTTTTGACAGCTGAAATTTGGGTTAAAATTTAATTTGTTTTTCACTTTGCTTTAACAACAAAGTATATGTTCTAGTAACTAACTAAAATTTTAATTTTGAAATTTATTAGGATATTTATAGTTATCATTGCTCTCATTTTTTTAAATCTTTCAAAAATTATTTTAATTCTCTTCAAAATTATTTAGAATATTAATTATTATATGTTTAAAATTTTTTTTTACATATTTTAAATTTTTTATCGAGCATTTTAAATATTATTTATTATTTATTTTATATATATTTTTTCAAGTTTTATAAAGATGATTTCAAGTCACATAATTAAAATTTTTTTGGGTTATAATGTTATTCTAGATAACTTAGCCAACCCCTTCCATTTCACATGTGCTCCTTTTTTTTTTTTTTTGGGCTTCTATGTTTTGTCACATTTTGAACCCTTTATCCAGATATTGAAGAATTTTTTCAAAAAAAAAAAATAAATTACATATAATTTGAAAGCAAAAAATCATGAGATTATAACTTATTTACGTGAACAATGTAATTGTAACAGTGTTACATAAGTGATTAGGTAATCGCTTGGATATATCTGTCCATTAAAATTTAAAGATCAATGTTTATCTTTAATTTATTTATTTTTAAGTAAATGAATTTTTGAATTTTCAATTCACGAAAGAAAGAGGAAAAAAACATTAATTTTTTCATACTTTAAAAATGAAAGAGGAAAAAAAGAATAAAATTTGGAGTAATTATTCAAATAATGTGTTCTAGTTTTCATTTATAATTATTAATTTTGAGAAAAAATTTGTACCTTTAAATAAAATAATTGACTTATTTTAAAATTTTTCGAAAAGTTTAAGAAAATATACACAAGAGAAGTTTAAAATTGTACAAAAAAAATTATAATTTTTTTATAAATCATTGATAAATCTAATATATTTTTAATTATTTAATATTTTAGTTATATCATTAAAATTTTAAATATATATATATATAATACACTAATATTAAAAATATTATATATTAATAAATTCTCTAAATTAAAAAAATGGATGAAATTAAACTTCCACTGTTGTCTTGGTTAAAGGTCAACGGCTTTATGATTATTGTTGACCAATAAAATAATGCATTTATCTTTTTCGATTTTTGCGTTCAAGTTTTTATCATTTCCCATTGTCGTAAATAAATAAGAAAGCAGGCATAAATTCTTCTAAATTATAAAATTACAATGAAGTCCCTTAATTGGTTTACTTCTAACTAAATATAAGTCAATTTAAAAAATTTACTCCTTTGATGTTGCTGGTGTTTTAAAAAATAAACATTTAAATTCTTAATATTTTAAACAAATAGTAATCAAGTTCCTTGACCTAATGTTAGTGATTTATTCTTTTTTTTTAATTAATTCTTAACATTTAATTCTTCATATCACAATGCATTATGACTTAAAATTCACAAACCTCAAGCCCAAATAAAACCTTAATTGCATTGATTAGTAAAAATTTTATGTTATTATTGAAATTCTCAATAAACTATTTTTAATTAAATATTTAGCTGAAATTATTATATACCTGAATTTGCTTAAAAAAATAATCGTGATTCACGGTAGAATTTACATATTATTATAATTTACAAAAATATTATTTTTACGATATAAACTTTACTTATATTAAATATTGTAATTTTTTTTAGCTAAGTTATTTTTCATTCATAAATTTATCTATCTATGGTAGTTAAAATTCCCATAAAACTTTTACAAAAAAAAATATATATCCCACAAAACATAATCTTTATGCCATTCCTCAAAAATGGCCATTTACATGTCAATCATGTATTTGTTTAACTCCCATTAACTTTCCAAATTAGAGCTCACACATTTTCATCACAATCATAAACGGCAACGCACTAATCACAACCGTCCATTTTTTTCTTTTTTTTTTGTTGCATTTATCTTTGATTTTGTGTTGCGTGATGTGATTGTTAACGCGGCGTGTAAGAACTAAGAAGTTAAAGTACAACCCCCCCCCCGACCACGCGGAAGTTTTGGTAGGCAAGTAATGCACAGATTCACCAACCTCACGTGTCACGTGCCAGCCAGCAACTCTGCAAGTTGTTGGCCCCTTCTCATTGTCAATTAACAGCGTATGGAACCCTGCCTTTTTCTTTTTTCTTTTTTTAATATTTTCTCATACGGAGCCGCAAATTTTAAATTTATATCAAATAGAACCCTAATTTCTATAAAAATAACTGAAATACTACTATTTATGGTTAAGTAACATATTGTCTGTTAGGTTTGAGCTGTATTAGTGGGCACCTCCTAGCAGCAGCAATAGTTGTCAAGCCTTAGTTGGCTCAAATTTCTTCATAGTTATAGGTATACTCTTCCCTATATATGGCGATAGTCAGAAAATATTATAATCACATATATAAAAATATAAAATAAAAACCTTTTCCTAAATACCAATATTTAAAAAAAAAAATACGTATTCTTGTGTTGTAATTGTTAAAATGAAATATTACAAGGGTAATTTAGTTATTTTAGTAAAAATTAGGATGTATTTGATATAACATAAAACGTATACAAAAATATGTTTGTGGAGACGTAAAACACGTGGAGTCGGATATTATTACACCTATTAAAAATAGAGCATTGGTCAAGCACGTGATATTCAGCTACCCGCTTGTCCGATTCTTATAAATAAAAAGCGAACTTGCATGTTTTCTTACGGGAGTAAAAACAGCCATCTCTTCTACCATTCTTCTTGTCTCGGCAACTAGGCAAGGTCTTGTGTGTTTGATTTCTCTCTTTCTCTCAGAAACAAAAATGGTGACCGTCGAGGAAGTTCGCAAGGCTCAACGTGCCGAAGGGCCGGCAACCATCATGGCAATCGGAACAGCAACTCCTCCCAACTGTGTTGATCAGAGCACGTATCCGGATTATTATTTCCGTATCACAAATAGTGAACACAAGACTGAACTTAAAGAGAAATTCAAGCGCATGTGTAAGACAAGCTTTTTCTTTTCTTTCTTCTTTTTCATTTTTTTTTTTTCCTTTTGCTCATTTATCTATCTTGTGTTTGCTTGGTTTATGTTTATGTGTTATTTGGCTTTAATTTTACAAGCGTATATTGGATAGGGATAAATTTGATTCCATAGCCAGAAAGAGATTCTGATAAGCAGATTTGAACCCATCATGCAAGGTCTAGTTTTTCACATGATCATAGGAAAATTCAGATGATAGCTTGACAACAAGATATGATAGAGAGTAACTCCGAATTTGAATGAAAAATTAAATGAGGATCTGTATTTATATCCATAGATAAGGGAAAAAAATAATAATAATTTTTTATTAGGGTATCCAGTAGTTAAACTCCACAATTAATGATCATAAATTGTTTCCTTGGTGAAATATTGAGGCATACGTTAGATGGAAACATATTATTGTCCCCACACGGTAATTAACGAATACCTCCCCTGCAGTTTGGTAAAATAACAAGCGGATGGGGTTATATGTGAAATTACATATACCTCCCCCGAACATAATAAAATGTTTTATTAAAAATAAAATAAAAAGAAAGAAAATAAAAATAATAAAAATGCTATATTAATATTCTTAAGTAACTAAGGAAAATTTTGTATTTTCAAATATATTTTATTATGTTCAAGGGAAATATCTATAATTTTTACATATAATTTTATATATCTGTTATTTTAGTAAATTTCAGGGCAGGTATCTATTAATTACCCTCCCTCCACACCGACCAAAATTGTGTACCTCAGCTGGAAATAATTTAATTGCTCATTAATCAGTCATTCTACAGACTTATAATATTTGGTCACAGATCAAGTGTTATATGCTGGCATTGATTATTCAATTTTAAGATTATCTCTCAAAATTAAAAAAAAAATTGGCGTCATATTTAAATACAATTATTTTAATAAAATCTAAGATCGATATTAACTTAATTTTCCTATGTTACATATTTCAGGTGATAAATCTATGATCAAGAAGAGATACATGTACTTGACAGAAGAGATATTGAAGGAAAACCCTAGCGTCTGTGAATACATGGCACCTTCGTTGGATGCTAGGCAAGATATGGTGGTGGTTGAGGTACCAAAACTAGGCAAAGAAGCAGCCGCCAAGGCCATTAAAGAATGGGGCCAGCCCAAATCCAAAATCACCCACTTGGTCTTTTGCACCACTAGCGGTGTTGACATGCCCGGTGCCGACTACCAACTCACCAAACTCTTGGGCCTTCGCCCATCTGTCAAACGTCTCATGATGTACCAACAAGGTTGCTTTGCGGGTGGCACCGTCCTTCGTCTCGCCAAGGACTTAGCCGAGAACAACAAAGGCGCTCGAGTCCTTGTTGTGTGCTCTGAGATAACTGCAGTCACTTTCCGTGGCCCTAGTGACACCCATTTGGACAGTCTTGTTGGGCAAGCCTTGTTTGGCGATGGTGCCGCGGCTATCATAATTGGTGCCGACCCGGTACCCACGGTTGAGAAGCCCATGTTTGAGATAGTGTCTGCAGCCCAAACAATATTGCCTGACAGTGATGGTGCTATTGACGGACATCTCCGTGAAGTTGGGCTTACCTTTCACCTCCTCAGGGATGTCCCTGGACTTATTTCAAAGAACATTCAGAAAAGTCTAGTTGAAGCATTCCAACCTTTGGGTATCTCGGATTGGAACTCGCTCTTTTGGATCGCGCATCCTGGTGGGCCTGCAATTCTGGATCAAGTTGAGTTGAAGTTGGGCCTCAAGCCCGAAAAATTACGAGCCACGAGACACGTGCTTTCTGAGTATGGGAACATGTCTAGTGCCTGTGTTCTGTTCATTTTGGATGAGATGAGGAAGAAATCTGCAGAGGATGACCTAAAGACCACAGGAGAAGGGCTGGAGTGGGGAGTTCTGTTCGGGTTTGGGCCTGGTCTTACTGTTGAAACAGTGGTTCTCCACAGCGTTGCCAATTCTTGAAAGTTGCTGCTAATTTACCTTTTACTTTTGCTCCCTCGCTTTTTCTTTTCAATTCTCACTGTTACTTGGGGCTTTAATTTTCTTTATTGTTGAAGAGTAATTATGTTGTTGAAGGGTTGTGTTTGATTTCAAACTTCCAGCTTTGCAGACTGTAATCATAAAATTCTACAGTTTATATTGTGAAAAATAAAATTCAAATTCCCACTTTATGAAATGAATGAACAATTACACTTTCTTGTATTTAAAGAAGAAATCTCAAACAATATAGTGTCAGTATGCAGATAATTTCAGCATTCATAGAAGGATTTAAATAAATATATTGTTTATTCAAAATAGGTCTCGTATTGTTATCACACTAATGTTAAATTTAATATTTTTTTAATATTCACTTATTATACACAATGAAATGAATCTTCTCGAGCCTTGTGTTTGTTTTTTTTGGCATCTTGTCGGAATTGCCAAATCGTGCTTTTAATTTGGATAATAATTTGACCTAAGACCTTGTGATTGTTTATAGCTTAAAAGAATCAAATCAAGAACCTAAGTGATTGTTTTTAATCTTTTGAGGTGAGGTACCACTCAAAGCTTTGAATCTACAACTACATTAATTTTATTGATCATGTTGATCACACGAGTAAAGGGAGGGAGAATAATTTTATGGTAATGTTCATAGACTTTTCTATGCTAGACATTTACTAAAGTCTTTGAAGCATAATATATGCATATTCTTTTAGAGGAATGTAACATGTTCAAAAATTATCCTTAATTATATTTTTATTAATATAATATTTGATGTATTATTTGTTGATTAAAAAAGTTAATAATTATCCAAAACGTTATTTGACAATATATTTGTTAATTAATTTTTTAAATCGAATAAAAATATTAGCCATCAATAAATAGACTAGTATTCACTATTGCAATGGATAATCCTAATATTACTAATTTATTAATTGTAAATAAATAGATTAATATTTTCCCGCATAATAAATTTTATAAATTGTGTCACGTTTAAAATATGAATATATTTTAACCTTTGAGAAAAAAAAAAAGGTAATAAAATTGTACCTACACTAATAATTTAAACTTTAGATTATATGGTAGTACCGTACGTCTAGCCCGTAAAAAATTAATGTTGCACCTGTTAAGTAATTTAAACATTAGATTAGACTGCGGACAAAGGTGAAAGTGTCTGGTCCCGAATTTTAATCCCTTGAAGAACATATTGTTTATGGGCCTTTGTTGTCTATAAATAGACCAACATCCGCCCATATGATAGATGTTAGGTGGGCCAAGTCACAACTAAAGATAGAATTTTAAATGTTAATTTTTCAAGCCTAACATTATCACTTGATTACCTGTCAATAAAGAGATTAGACATTAGATGAACCGAGTCACCCCAAAATGTGAACTAATGATATTATATTACACGTAAATTATATATATATATATATATGCATACAAACTAATAGGCCAACTTTTAGTATTATTGTATGAATTGCAATTGGAGAGGAGACAAATTGAAGGATATGGGCATCACAAAGATTGCGGTAATAATTAATTGAATGCAATGCTCATAACTCACTAGTTCTGGTTGAGCAAAATTCTTTTGTATTACAAAAGAGACAAAATGGGCATTCAAATTCTTGCATAAAATACTAGTGTATCTTCACGAATAATGCCAATATTCCATATTCCATATTCTAATATTCGAATTGAAGTCACCGTCATGTGGAAGAAATTAACAAGTTTAGTTGTACAAATGAAGGGTGGGTATGCAAAGAAATTAACATAAAACTAATAATACAAGCATTATTTGTATGAAAGATGGCATAAGAAGACAAAGGCCGCGCCATCTTGTATTGGTTTGTATTATAGTGTTGTTGGTTAAAAGTTTAAGAGATGGGAAATTCATTTAATAAATTAATTGAATGATTCAAGGTGATTAATAATGAAATTAGTTATCACTTTTTCCTGTATGAATGTCTTAGTTAAGATTGATTTTGGGCATAATCATAAGACGGTAATTGATTACCAATGAATTTGTTCTTCTTTATTCACTAAATTTGGTCATTTTAATTATGGGACCCACTACAATTTTATTTTTAATTGTTTAAAAATTTCATTAAAATTATAATTAATTATTAAAAAATTTTAAATAAAATAAATTTATATATTAATATAATTAAAATAATGAAACGATTTTATTAT